>JACRUU010000028.1:5776876-5784376 GCA_030449085.1 Kryptopterus vitreolus | reverse complement strand
AGAAATTAAACAAAAAAAAAAAGTAAAAACGGATTTTAAAAAATTAATTGTTGAAAAAAAATTCTTTCTTTTGAAAAACCTACATCCGTTTTGGATGTGATTTGGGTAATAAAATATACACTTTAATATAATATACAATTATTGTGACATCTGACCTTTCCAGCCATACGCGGTTCTTCTCCAAACTTACCACAAAGTTACAGGTACACAATTATACAGGACGCCTTTAGATGCGTTACAATAAAATGTAGCATCACTTGAACTTGTATTATAAGGAATTATAAGAGCAAATCGGGACTAAATGTGGAATGCCATGCCGTCCACAAACTTTTGGAAAAATAGTGTATATTGGATATACAATAATGATACAACCATGCTGGAATTACATGGTATCACCAAGTAATGAGGAAATTCAATGTGACTACATCCTGTATACTTGTGCACCAGGAAGAGCCACATATGGCTGAAACACTCAGGTGCCCTGATCATTTTTCTCAAGATATAATGTATATGAAAGCCGGTTGTTCTTGCGTGGATGCTAAAACTAAGGATTAGGGAAGTGCTCTCATGAAAGTGGATGAAAAGTGTGGCCGTTACCTGTGTGTTATGTGGAGTTGGTTGCTGCTGCGGCTGCTGGTTTACTTGAGAAGGAGAACTTGTGGGAATATTCTGGAGAAAAAAAACCACACTTCACAGCTCAGGCAATAGGAATATAGTTTTCCTAAAATCAACCCTAGTTTCCAGCGAGTCTTCCCATACTAACCCAAATGACCAGTTTCCTTACTTTCACTGTCTAAAAACTGAATTTCCAAAGAAACACGTTAGAAAACACAGTATAGAAAAATCATGGTTTTATAAATTAAAACTAAAATGTAAAGCGACAAACAAAAGTCCCTGAAATCCCATGACCTGGACAAAAACAAACAAAAAAAAAAAACATTTACTTGCATTAATTGCACATTAATCACACGTTTTCAATGTACCTTAAATGAATACTTTTCACGTTTCGAATACTCTGTATAACAAGAGCTCGATGCGCATGAAAAGATGGTCGTATAAAGCCGCCCCAGACCAACACAATGCCACCACCACCACCATGTTTTACTGTCTGTATGATCATTTTACACCAGGTGTAATGGACACACACCTTCCAAAATGTTTTGGAAAACTTTTGTTCCGCGCCCCTCCAATAAATGAAATGATCATGCATCCTGTCTGCATTCTGACCTGATTGCTAAGGGAGGAACGGCTCTGTGATGTCACGTCGACGGTGCTTGGCCGTGGCGGGGTTCTCACCTCCATCTGAGGCTTAGTGGGAGTGGCTGAAACAGAAAAGAGAGCATTGATAAACTCCCGCTTCCCAATAACAGGCAAATCAAAATCAATCAATCAATCAATCATCTTCTACCGCTTTATCCGATCTTCCCTCGGGTCACGGGGAGCCTGTGCCTATCTCAGGTGTGGCAAATCAAAATGAATATCGAAATATCCATATAATGCAGCTCCACTTACAGGTGCACGTGCTGTCCGTGTGCGAGGACTTGCGCGAGCTGTGCGAGGAGGTGGAGGGTGTGGGGCTGCGATCGAAGCGCTCGAGCACCTCCTTTAGGCTGGAGGTGTTTAACTGGGATTCAGATTCGGAGTCCTGAGACTGCAAGGGGTAAAATAATAAAGAAAAAAACAACAAATAATAAAATAAATAAATAATAATAATTTAAAAAAAACAACAAACGCTGTCCATTTGGGCACTTTGTTCTTCTTACCTTGTCTACTGTTCTCTCTGGAGGCGAATCCTCAATGCCTATCTCTTTCCTTTTCTCTGCTCGTACTTCTGCATATCTAAACAGAACATGGTGCATAATTATGAGTAAAACCTAAGACTTGTGGTACACACACACAAGTACTCACACAGAAATTCACCCTAACAAGGTCTCGGTCCACAAGCCTCAACCTGTACGAATAATACAACACCGGTCATTCCTGCGGCGCGAGAAGCACGTGTAAAACGTTACCTGACGACGTTGTGTGTACACACAATAAACTCAGGCCGCGAGTTCCACTGGTGATAGGTGATGTAATAGTTCGTCTGGAGCCAGATCCACTGTTGGCCTTTGGTCAGGAATCGATAGTAACACGACTTGCCCTTTCCAAACTGCATCACTGCACAACAACGAGCAGAAGTGCAATTCAGTAACGCAACGTTATGTACATGCGGATACACGGCTGCACGATCACTGCTAAAATGTGAAGCACGACTTTTCTCAGTGGGAATTGAGATCCTCTCACACAATTATATTTCACTATATAATTATACTTAGGGGCACGGTGGCTTGGTGGTTAGCACGTTCGCCTCACACCGCCAGGGTCCGGGTTCGATTCCCGTCTCGGCCATGTGTGTGTGGAGTTTGCATGTTCTCCCCGTGACTCAGGGGGTTTTTCTCCAGGTTCTACGGTTTCCTCCCGGTCCAAAAACATGTACGGTAGGGTGATTGGCACCTTGGAAAATTGTCCCTAGTGTGTGAATGTGAGTGTGTGTGTGCCCTGCGATGGGTTGGCATTCCATCCAGGGTGTATCCTGCCTTAATGCCCATAGACGCCTGAGCAAAGGCTCCCCGTGACCCGAGGGAAGATCGGATAAAGCGATAGAAGATGAATGAATACTTATACTTCTGCGTCACTGTGCAGTGACTATTCCCAAACACTAGTTGGCGCTGGTGCGGTGTTTTGAGTTTCTACATTGGTCTTTTGGGTTTCTGCTGTAGCGACAATAGCTGGCAGTCTTTGTAAAAGGGAAGTGGATCCGGCGTCATTTAGAAATGAGATCGCGTATATGTCTGGATCGGGATCAGGATTTTTTTTTTTTGTTTTCCCGATTAATCGTGCAGCCCTAGCGGGTACATTTACTCACAATGCTCGTGGCATTTAGCCAGCGACTCCAAATCATCGATGTGATAGTAATCGTAGCCTGACGTCCCCAGAACTTCAAAGGGAAGATAGCCAATGATTGGAGGAGCTCTGGATAATGAGGGGGGAGGGGGGGGGAAACACATTCAACAAACCCAGAATAGACGACTGCAAAGGAATTTATTTATTTATGTATTTATTTATTTATTACCTATGATCTAAGAGAAGAAACTTCCACTCAAGACTGTGTCTGGACGTGAACTCTTCATTGGGCTCTTCTATAGTACACATCTCCTGCACACAACGAAAATCAATCAGTCAATAGAAGCTAAGCACACATGTGACGGGGGTACAGACGGTCGGACGGTGATCAATAGGCGCTAAACGCAAATGTGTTTGCAGGATCGCTAAACGATCAATACGAGCTTAAGCCAACGCGTGCTGGGGATTCGAATGAATCCCCTTTCCAGGTAAACACATTTGTTTGACGGCAAAAATAACGTTCAATCGTTGACACTTAACGACAAACCGCATCCGGCCAGACTTACAAACCCGAAAACGGATTTTTGTAACCTAGAATCAAAAAGCCTCTTGCCTTGATGAACTGAGGCTTGGTTAGCCTCACTGTCGCTACAAAACACACGTGGTCGTCGAAGGCCGGCCTCAGCGACTGCTGGAGAACTCCTTCCAGTCCGTTTCTGCTTATACGCGGCACTAAGAGAGAGAGAGAGAGAGAGAGAGAGAGAGGGAGAGAGAGAGAGAAGGCAAAAAGAGACATTTTATTCCACACTCAAATACATTTATGTGGGTTTTAAATGATACCTGGTGAATGAAATAAAAGCTGGTTTGTAAGTCAGTTTCTCTCATTGGTGGACCTTCACCAATTTCTATTATAGACATTTCCTATTCAGTGCACTATTCATGCTTCTTTCCATACTTTAGTCATTTTCAGACGGGTCACTTTAATGGATAAAGTGCTCCATGACAATCTCACTGACACATCTCATCAAGTCTCATCCCGTGTTTTCTCTCTCTCAGAGAGTTTAGTGGCGTGTTGATGAAGTACTCACTGTTGGTGAGAGACTTGAAGTTGCCGATGAATTTGACGTACTCGTACACCGGCGCTTCTTTGGGGTCCACGTAGCCTCGGAGCATGTGACAGAAAAACTCCAGCTGGCCCTTCGCTAGAGGTAAAGCAAGACCGATTTTGATTGGGACGCGGGATTCGAAACGAGACGAGGAATGCGATTATAGCGCGTCTTACTCTTGAGGTATTCGGGACTGAGGTTCTCGCCTTCTGGGTGCGAGGAGAGGGCTTTGTAGATGTCGCTGTGCTCTCCGGTGGGAAGGAAGTTCAGCAGGTTCTGATCCACCAAATCCGACTACGAGCCAAGGACAAAAAGCGCGGAGACCGAAGTGAGGTCAGTAATGACATTACTGAAAATGGATTCTTTTAGAAAAACAGCAGAAAAAACTATTTTATTATTAAAAAGGCATTTATTCTCGGTTTCAGGGAACAAAATGCAAAGTTGATCAACTTGTAAAAGAAAACAAGCGGCTTAACCAGTAATTAATTTAAATGCCACAAAACATTTTGATCAATAACCAAAAAAACTAAAACTTGCCACGCGTCACTTACCGGGAGGTGGCCGAGTAACGACGTGACACTTTCAGACACGTAGATGACGTTCCCATCAGTCAGAATGACCAGGAAGAAACCATCCATTGCCTAGGAAAGGCAAATGGGTCAATATGCATTTAAAATAAATAAACAAACAAACAAATAAATACATGTAAATAAATACATGCTAATTTCTCACCTCCAGCATGAGCTGTGTGAACTCTTCGTTGCTGAGGAACGGGGGCTTCCAGTCCTGCGTGGTTTCGCTCGACTCCGACTGTGCAGTGTTTTCTGAACGAAATCAAGATCTCAGATTAACTATATGCACAAAAGTATCGGAATGTCATGTATGTTTAGATGTCGACTGATTTTACAGGAGGTATCTGTTACTGAAAAGGTCCGCTGTAATTACAGTACAAGAGCGGCCTCTAGAGGCGAATCACGAACTAGCGTGCTGTTTGTTGAAACCTTTTTTTTTTAATATTCGTTTTGTTTCTGTTTTTATTTATTTATTTTGACCACTGGCAAGATTTTGTCATTATTTTGTCATATATTGTCAAATTTTGCTTCCTATAATTGTAAGATTGAAAAACTTTGGGAATACCTGTAATATCACATTTATTTATTTATTTTCCATGATTCTGCCTATTATTCATTTCTGTAAGATCAGTATTTATTTAAGTAGACTGGTAACTTTTTATTTTAATATACATTTTGTATACATAAAAAAAAAATCAAACTGTGGATTAATTGGTTACCAGCAAGTAGAATCCAACCAATCGGTAAAAATCGGTCGACCTCTCGTATAGGTCCATAGCAAGAGAATGTCCAAAACAGCATGTCTTATTGGGAGACACTGGTTTGCAATAGTTTATTATTGGGGAATTCAAATCCCAGCACCACTAAACTGCTCAGTGGTAAATAACGGCTTCTGCCACGTATCATAAATGTCAATATTAATACCTAGCGAGAAGTTGTAATGGTTTAATTGGTTTCCTTTTTCCATTCGACAATCTTTCCTGCTTTTCATTTCAGGAAAAAAAACCCGATGATGTCCCTACTCGAACTGGGAAATGGAAATTTATTTGGCACGCATAGTATTGGATCAGTGTTCGACATTTCCTATGATTTATTTAATTTTATATAGCATTTCGAGGACAATTTGACGACGACAAACTGTACGACGTGGAGGGGGGGGGCACAACGTCGGACATTTCGATTCCCGGAAACAGTGCTTGTTGGTGAATGGTGATGCATAAATCAGGCTCGAGTCAGCTGTTTTACCACCAAATCGTTTCTGGGACTGAATCTGAACTGGAGTCGCAAGTGGATAAAAGCATCGAGCAAATAAACGCAAATGTATTTAAAACAGACTAAAAAGAACAGCGTGTCCTAAAAATACAGCGCTCAGTGGAAAGAAATCAGTACCCTAGGACATTTAGTCATTATCTGTCGGAACAGTGTGTGTGTGTGTGTGTGTGTGGGTGGGGGGTTAAAGATGGTATAACTAGACATATCAAAGAGGAAAGAAAGAAATGACTAAAATGTGCATCGATATGAAACTGAAACAGAAACTTTAAATAATACTGTGTGTGTGTGTGTGTGTGTGTGTGTTACCTTTGTGCTTGCGTAGATAGTCAATGCTCTTCTGTAAGATGGTGGATTTGTCCATCCTGCGCGTGTTGGCAGGCAGCAAGGTGCCCAGCTCTTTGATGAGCACATTGAACTGGTCTCTCCTCCTCTTCTCCGATTTATTCCTGGAAACGCTGTATTGAAAATATATATATATAAAAAAAAAAAACATTATCGATACGAGGATTTAGACTCACACGTGTAGTCTAAACACAACAGTCCTACCGTTTGGCCTTATCCCTCTCATCCTCTTCCATCAACTCATCGAAAATGCTGCCATCGTCCCTGTGACGCAAACATTAACCGCACTGTGATATAAAGCATGGTAGAAAATAGTGTGTTTTTTAAATTCATGTTAAACACACAAAATCACCGAATAATGCTGAAGCTTAATAGGTAAATCTCTGCCCCAATACATGTCACCTGACACTGAGAAAGCCGTTTCATACACTAAGGTGGTCACAGAAACATCATAAGGTATTCCAGGATCATCATTAATGATATTACAAATGATATGACATTAGTGATGCCAAATGACATCAGAAACGTCGTAGTTAAAACCGTTAAATCAGTGCATTAGCGTGAAAAACAGGAAAAATAAAGATTTGGAGAGAAAGTGGAAATATTTGTCCTCTTAACAAACCAGCAATGGGTGAGAATTAATAAAGAAAACAATTCTTCTTATAGCGTTATTTTATTAATTGATGAAATAATCAGTAGAATACTCGATTATTAATACAGCTGATAGCTGCAACCGTAAGCAAAAGTGTCCAAACAGCATCAGTGACACAATTTGACATAAACATGTGTCACTAATAGCACAGTGAAAAAGGTGGTCGCCCTGCTGAACTGATCCAGAATAGCTTAATTCCATTCCAAAAGAAAAGCTTAATATCATCCACAATAAGAATAAACGACGAGAATAGGAAAACAAACACGACAAACTCACCTGTCTATGGAGCTCATTGTGATGCTTCATGGGTCGGTCTGTGGACGACACCCCCCTAACTTCGGGAAGACATCTGAAAGAGAAATGAAGGACAGCCTGCAAAACACACACACACACACACACACACACACACACACACACTTCATTTAATATGAGTGCAAATATTCCTAACATATATTACACAGAGGAAAAAGAGGAAACTCTCCTTCTACTGTTTATTCCAAATGAATCAAAACCAAGCAGGTCTCTACAACAAAAGCTTTATCTCTTCTGAGATCAGACAACAAAATTGTAACGAAAGCAGCAGCAGCAGCAAAAAACATCAGTAATTCCGAAAGTGTCATCAGTGAAACTGAAACATCAATGACAGAGAAACATCAGTGACACCAAAACA
>JACRUU010000028.1:5761876-5771876 GCA_030449085.1 Kryptopterus vitreolus | reverse complement strand
TGTGATATCTTTGTGCATATTTGCCCGTTCAGGACTTCCCGAGTGTAGCAGTAGTGGGTCTCGGCCAAAAAGGAGCAGGAGTGTGCAGGAAGGAGCACTGGGATAAGAGCAAGGAGAACATCCGAGCAGCTGTAGCAGGTCAACCCTTTTGTCTTTACACACAGCAGTACACGTTGAAATAATTTCATTTCTTATTATTCAGAGAGTAAAGACGAGAAAGCCACGAAGTAAACATGAACTCAAATAATCCACAAAAAAATCCATAACGACAAGAGAATGTCCGCTGTCATTATACAGTACGAGGGCGGCCTCTAGAGGCGAATCAGTGACACCACATGCTGTTTGAGATCATTAGTTCTTAATTCATTAACAAGATAAAATAAAAAATATTAATCAATGAACAAACAATTCTAAATTGTTTATTATATTATTTACAATCTTACTGAAAAATGTTGTCCAACATTTCACATACATTCAAACAGGAATCTTCGAAAGTCTTGACTAAAGCCAGATCAGTGGAATTACATTAAATTATTTTTATTTTTAATCATTTGTAGTAAATGTCGCTACTATCTCATCTAGAGTGTTTTTTTATTTTTAAATCCTGTATCCATTTTGAAAAAACTTTTGCTTGATTAACCAGTCATAGGCTTTCATAATCCATCCTAGTTATCAGTAAACAGTTAAATCCACTATTGGTTGATCTCTGATTATGACTCTAATAACACAACCCCCCCCCCCCCACACCCCCCCACAGTGGGCTGCAGACAGCTTCAGGACCTCGAGATTTCACATGTGGAAGTAGACTCGTGTGGCGACGATCAGTCAGCAGCAGAGGGCGCTGTGCTCGGTTTGTTCGAGTATGATGAACTTAAGAGCAAAAAGAAGACCCGGGTCGCTGTGCAGTTATTTGGCAGGTACGGCTGGAAAAAAGAAAGCCAAATTGTCAGAATTGTACCGTGACAGGATTCCATACTTCTTGTTATAATTTTTTATCCATTTCCAGTTAAAGACACAGTCTGTTCATGTATCAAAGGTGTGTGTTTTTGTCGTAGTGGGGATGATAAAGCATGGGCAAAAGGCATCCTGTACGGAGAAGGCCAGAATCTGGCCAGAAGATTGATGGAGGCGCCAGCCAATCACGTCACACCAACAGTTTTCGCTGATACAATTGAGCAGAAGCTGTCACCATTTTCGGACAAAGTGACCGTCCATAAAAGGTGTTTTTTGATTTTTATAAAAACACTACGGATTGAAATGTTTGAGTTTGACTGTGCTTTATCACCTTGTCTTTTTAGACCCAAGTCGTGGATCGAGAGCGAGCATATGGGGGCGTTTCTCAGCGTGTCCAAAGGCTCAGAAGAGCCCCCTGTCTTCCTGGAGCTGCATTATGCCGGAAACCCGGATTCCACTCGGGCTCCTCTAGTGCTCGTAGGCAAAGGAATCACTTTCGACAGGTGAGTTACATTTATTTATACCATAACGATCGTACTCATGGTTTCTGTTCCGGCCTCCTGATGTTTGATGTCCTGTCCAGTGGTGGAATCTCAATTAAACCCTCGTCCGGGATGGATGCCATGAGGGGCGACATGGGCGGAGCAGCGACGGTGTGTTCGGCCGTCGTCACCGCAGCCGCTCTGCAACTACCAATCAACATCATAGGTAAGGACGGATCGATATATTGACTTGGATTCTGATGCAGGGAGTGTAGTACCTCAGTATCAATACCATAAGTGACAAATAACCAGCCTGAAATGACAAATCAATTTATAACAATGGAATCATGTTTGAATCACCTTTTGTATTAAACTGTACCAAAACCATTCCGCTGGAAAATAATATATGCAAATGATGTAATACAATAAAAAATACATTAATAGTTTAAAGAAATGTAACAAAAAAAGGCAAAAGAAAAGAGGTTACATTTTGAATTTGTCGAAACACATGACTAAGACGTATCTTTTCAGTCTTGTAACTGTTTTATTATTATTATATTATATTACATTTTTATTTATAGGTTTAACACCTCTCTGTGAGAACATGCCCAGCGGCAAAGCTAACAAACCGGGAGACGTCGTAACGGCAAAGAACGGCAAAACCATCCAGGTATCGTATCCCGTCACGTGCTACAGAGGGTCGGCGCTGTGGAATCAGGAAATGGTTTATGACGTGCTCTGCTTTCTGATAGGTCGATAATACGGACGCAGAGGGGCGTCTGATTTTGGCTGATGCCCTCTGCTATGCTCACAACTTCAATCCCATGGCGATTGTAAATGCGGCGACTCTTACCGGTGCGTACTGTTGTCTTTTTGTTTTTGTTTTTTTAAAATAGTCATTCAGTTTTTATTTATTTTTTTAGCCACAAAAACAACCTAGTTTATCCGTTTAGCATATGAGCATATATCTGTACTCATATGTTTTTGTTTATTTTATTTCTTTACATTTCTTTTCCTTTCCTCAGGTGCGATAGATGTAGCCTTGGGTTCTGCTGCTACAGGAGTTTTCACGAACTCTGACTGGCTTTGGGAACAGCTGCATAAGGTAACACAACACTTGAAAATGAGACTTGAAAAGAGAATCCTCATCTAAAGTGGGGAATGGCAATAAAAGATTTAGAATTACACTGGTTTGGGCAAATCTACTCAATGCAATTCATGACCTCGCCAGAAGGGGGAGACAACCATGCATCTTTTTCTATGCATGTTTGTTTAATGTATTTATTCGACAGGTAACTCACTGCTGAATATGTATATATATATATATATATATATATATATATATATATATATATATATATATATATATATATATATATTAGATATATATATATATATAGATATAATATATATATATATATATATATATATATATATATATATATAGATATATATATATATACTATATATATATATATACTGTAATGTACAATGCGTGTATGACAATCTCAGAGCTGAAGTAGAACACAGACAAGAAAATGCAGTTCAGGATGATGAATAAACAGCATGACTGTACAAATGGACGTGATTTATTTATTTGTGTGTGTGTGTGTGTGTGTGTGTGTGTGTGTATGTGTGTGTGTGTGCAGGCGAGTGTTGTGACGGGAGATCGCATGTGGAGGATGCCACTGTTTCAGCATTACACCATTACACCAGACAAGTTACAGAGAGTGCTCTGGCAGACTTGAACAATATCGGGAAATATAGCCGGTACCATTTATTATTACTTTTTTTAATCAATATTCCTTCACTGTCCATATTCTTTCTCTTTATACCCTTTCCTTCCATCCTCTCTTGCCCCCATGCCTATCTTTATTTATTGTTGTCTCTCTCGTTTTTATTTAATTTTTTCCCCCCTCTCTCTTGATTTCTTATTTTCATCTACCAATCACAGTAACACCCACCAATCTATGGTGCCTTCGAGGTCATTAACAGGATGCAGAAGCCGGTGTGCCGCCACCCTGATAGTTGCATGAAATGTAAAGAAACGGATAAAAGGCACAACGCTTCATGTGTTTGAAAACCGCTGTGGTATAAAAAGAATAAACCACTTTGGAATGTGCTGTTGTTGGGGGGGGGGAAATAATCAGCCTCAGGCTTGAGATCAGGGACTCGGCTTTTATGTTGCGCTGAATCATAGAGAGTATCTGCTGATTGTTTTCCTTTAACAGCTCCCCCCCTCCCTCCCTCCCTTGTGCATTTTGCATGTAACGTTTGTCATCACGTTTGACTCCTCTGTGTTCCTCTCCGCTCAGCTCGGGTGGGGCGTGTACAGCAGCCGCATTCCTGCACGAGTTTGTAAAAGCCAGTCACTGGGCACATCTGGATATCGCTGGGGTGATGTCCAATAAGGATGAAGTCCCCTACCTGCGCAAGGGAATGTCCGGGAGACCCACTCGGACGCTGGTCGAGCTCGCCGCTGCCCTGGCCACCGAGTCTTAACATCTTAAAGTTATCCGTGGGGGATCTTGTGACCTCTCGGACCACAGGACTGAAAGTGGTTAATATTCGGAACGCGTTTTTCCCCCCCAGGATACAAAGAAGTCGATTCTGATGATTGTGATGATGATTATGATAAATGATCCTGATTCCGATCCTCCCGAAATTTGTTTACAGGCCTTTGATAAAAAAACAAAACCAAAAAATCTTGCATTTTGTAATGATGTCACATTTATTCCAGTTATTTTTTAAGTAGCTAACAACTTTCCATGGCAAGAAAAGACACCCAGCTTCCTTTCAGATAAAGTACAAACCACAGACTAAATGTGATGAATAAATATTTCTTAAATATTTATATCAGCTACAAGAGGGTTAATAAAGTCAGGAACTTGGATGGGAATTTTGTACGGCTGGAAAAATCAGATGTCCCAATACTTTTGTCCAGATCCTGTATAATATTCGATATATTCTGGCACTAATGTTAGCGATTATTGCAGAGCGCATTTCTGCTTGACCGCTTCTATTAAAATGAGAATTAAAGACATAAACGTAGGAGGCGAAATGAAAACGCAACACCACAATCATTCCTGGCGTCCCTTCTTTACATAAACCGCACCGAAACGTCATTTTTACTTTCGTACACCGATGCGCCAAGTCGCAAATCAAGCACTAAAATCCGTCATGATGCAACATCCAGTAATTAAAATGGTCCGTGTGGAAACATGACAAATGTTCTGTTTGGTGTCATTACTTTAAATGATTGAAATGTAATACTATTTTGACCTCATGCTCTATGTTGAGTTTGGTCCCATATTTGCCCAATGTGGCCTGCAAGAGTTTAAAAGGAGTTTTATTGTGTTAAAATCTGGCCTTTCGAGGGCAGCCGTAATGCTGATGTGCTCCACGGTGGCAATGACTTCCCTGTAGCAGACTGCTATTATTTACAGTAAATAAAAACACTGGATTCTTTCAATGGGCCCCAATACAGTACCAACGACAGCTGTGTTACCATGACCCTCACATTAAACTCCTCTAGTGACATCTGTAGGCATCTTCTGAGGGTTGAAAGCCAGAGTCTACTAAAATGAAGTTTGTAGAGCTTTGCTGAGGTCTTTCAATAATCTGTAGGATTTCGCAGAAGTCCGTCAAGGTCTGCTGATGTTTGTAGAGGTCACTGAGGTCTGTTGAAATCTCCAGAAGGAGGTGGGGGGGGGGGGATGGTAAGGGCTTTTCTGAGGGGCAGCCTGGTACAGCCGAGACTCGGACCCACAACCCTCAGATCCAAAATCCATCATATTAACCACTAGACTACCATCTCCTCCTCATGTTGTTTTTTCAGGAAGTAGGAAATGTCCTGATCTCGCAACATCACATGATGCACGTGTGAAAGGGGTGGGCGTGGGGGGGGGGGGGGGGGGGGCGGGGGTTATGAATTTCCACAAACCTGCTGTAATTCTGTGAATGAACATCTTCTGACCAATCTTTAACTAAGTGAAAATTCATTTTCAAGTCGTCTTGATTAAAAGCGACACACACATTATGAACAGTAGGTGGCAGCACCAAGGCAGATCCTATTGGTCGATCTGGACGTTCATGCACAAGGAACGTGTTCTAGATGTCGAAGCCTCTTAAATGTCTTGTGGTTGCTGCGTGCGCGCGTGTTGATTAAAGCCATTGTTCTGGCAAGCCACTCCATAAGCCGATGGGGAATTTTGTGCAATAAATTGTTAATCTGTAGTGAGACACACACACACACACACAAGTATATGATATGGCGTTGCAATTCTGTGTCCTATAAACAATGAAACACAAGATCACTACCAGCACTGAATAAATGATGATTTATATAAACTAGAATTTGGAATGTGTTTCAAGGAGGAATTGTTGAGTTGTGGTTAAACAGTATGTAAATTCTAACTTTGTGTGTGTGTGTGTTTGGAATCAGCAGTCCCCCACGGTAACCCTCTCATTGTTTAGAATTACAAGCAAAAGTACAAGGCCAGAGATAAAGCTATTTTTTATTTTACTACACTGTTTTTGTTTTAGGACAACAGCTTTTGTGGTCAATGATGTGTGTACATGTGTACGTGTGTGTGTGTGTGTGTGTGTGTTGAGTGTGTTCCAGCACATATGTCTCATTGGGTTGGGCTTCAATTGTCACATGATGTGTGGTGCATGCACATCTGACTCGACTCTGTGTGTGTGTGTGTGTGTGTGTGTGTGTGTGTGTGTGTGTGGCCTCTTTACACTGCTTTGAGACTGATTAACATTCTAACTGTCACTCCCTAATCCGGATCCTTGAACAGGACGAAGCCACACGTAGATCATAGCATGTACACACACAGTGACTCGGACTGTATACACTGTAATAAAAGAGCTTTTTTTTTCTTTGTTTGTTTTTGTCAATTTCCATTCACACACACACACATATATATATATATGTGTGTGTGTGTGTGTAGTACAGTGATACTCACGTGACAAGGAGGAGGCACATGACCAGTCGCTGTGCATGTCCTTCATGCACTTTTCGTCTGGTCAGAGTCACTGCGTAGACTACTATGGTGTTCGGTGGTTGTTTTTCTTTGTTCTTTTTTTTTGTATTAGGCACTTAATAGATTAGAAAATACGTCAGGATTTTACAAGATAGAAAAATAAACGCTCATATTTCGACTCTCTTGCGATTTTTTAACTGGCGATGGCGATACGGGAAAAAAAACAGTGAAAATTTTTCCACTAAAAAGTAAAAAAAATACTAAAACAATTTACATGGAAATAATATAAATATATGCGATTTTTGTTATGCGAATATAACTCAGGAGTTAACTCATGGCAATCATGTGATTACTCACAATTCATATATATATATATATATATATATATATATATATATATATATATATATATATATATATATATATATATATATATATAAAGAAATAACGATGGTCGGTGCTTTATAGCAGGACACTGTAACGGCCTGATGACATGTAGAGACGTGTGACTGACAGTTTGGGGAAGAACCTCGTATAGCTGGAAAAGTCCGCTTGTCCCAATACTTTTGTCCAATTGTTAAGCAATGTTTTCTTTCTTTCTTTAAACAAATATAAAAATAAAACAAATATCTAAAATGACATTTAACATCTATCTATCTATCTATCTCTCCGTCTTTGCCCTTCATGTCTTGGCCAGTTTGCTTCATTTGAGGTATTGATCTTATTCTCTTAATCTTTCATTGGTTCGAATTGTCCTTCCTTCCTTCCTTCCTTTCTTTCTTTCTTTTCCATCTCTTCTCTCACACACACACATACTTAGGATCAAGTGGAGGTCTGTAGAGTTCTGCTGAGGTATTTAAAATAAAGTGTAGACTTGTGCTGAAGTGTGTTGAGGTTTTTTTGAGGTCTGTTGATATTTGTCGAGGTTTCCTGAACTCTATACAGGTGTGCTGAGGTGGGGATAAATCTGGGCAAGTCTGCAGATGTTTCCTGAGATCTGCCGAGACTTTTTATCTTCATTTAAAGAGACACGTTATTTCTCTTAAACACACGTTTTTACGTCCAAATTGTTTCTCTACCGTCCAGAGAAAAGTCCTGAGGGAATTATTGTTTACACGTAAACAAATATCTAAAATAACATTTAACACGATGTGTGTATCAACCACTGGCTTTGCTCAGTCCCAGGTCAATCTCTTTCTCTCTCTCTCTCTTTCCGTCTTTGCCCTTCATGTTTCGGCCAGTTTGCTTTATTTGAGGTATTGATCTTATTCTCTTAATCTTTCATTGGTTCTATTTGTCCTTCCTTCCATCTTTCTTCCTTTACTTCCTTCTTTCTTTCTTTCTTTCTTTCTCTCTCCTTCTTTGTGTTATTTCTTCCTTGCTCTCTGTCTCTTGTTCTTTTGTTCATTCATTCATTCGTTCTTCTAGCGCTATATTTGATCTTCCCTCGGGTCACGGGGAGTCTGTGTCTATCTCAGGCGTCTATGGGCATTAAGGCAGGATACACCCTGGATGGAATGCCAACCCATCGCAGGACACACACACACACACACACACATTCATACACTAGGGATAATTTTCCAAGGTGACAATCAACCTACCGTGCATGTTTTTGGACCGGGGAGGAAACCGGAGAACCCGGAGAAAAAACCCCTGAGGCACGGGGAGAACATGCACAAACTCCACACACGCATGGCCGAGACTCGAACCCGGATCCTGGCGGTGTGAGGCGAACGTGCTAACCACTAAGCCACCGTGCCCCCTGTTCTTTTGTTCTCTTTCTTTAACTTTGTCTCTTTCTTTATATTGTCTTGCTTCATCAGTTATCTGTCTGTCCTTCTGTCTGTAGCTCTTGTTCTGTCTATCTCTCGCTCTTTCTTTGGATCTCTCATTCTCTTGTTTTGTTGACCTTTTTCAATTTGTCTGTATCTTTATATTGTCTTGCACCATCTCTCTCTCTCTCTCTCTCTCACACATTTAGCCTCTTATCTGTCTCTTGTCCTGTCATTCTCTCTATAAATGTATTTATTGATTTATCAGTTTTTCACTGTGTGTCTTTCATTCTCTTGATGTGTCTGCATATATAAATCGTTTTTTGTCTCTCTCTCTCTCTCTCTCTCTCTCTCTCTCTCTCTCTCTTTTCGCTGTGTCATGACTATTATAAAGCATGACGCAGTAATTAGATATGCTCCAGGCATGTCATTTTCTTCCCACCTATTCTCTGTGTCAAAAAAAGGAAACACCCTGTTTAAAGAATTAAAGAAGCACTTCCTTCTCTCTTTTGCTTTCTCTCTCTCTCTCTCTCTCTCTCTCTCTTTCTCTTAGCTCTCGGCTCTGCTTCTCCTCTCTCCTGCGCCACACTGATATTTAATGCGAGTGGAGTATGAGGGTGTGTTACAGGTATTGTAGGGGAATAAAGGGAGCTTTTCTGCAGGGCATTTGTCTCATTCTTATCTCGTCTTTTTGTTGTTTACAGACCTGGACATGTTTCTCTTTCAGGGGACAAAAAAAACAATCGAAGGCTCCCAGCTTTCCACCAAAAAATACAAATAATAAAAAATAAAACCTTCTCTCTATCCATTGTGTCTATCTTTCAACATGTGTTTATTTTTTGTATTTTTTTTCTCTTCATACGGTTTGTCTCTCTATCAATCTGTCCCTCTCAGTATCAGTCGTGTGTGTCCTCCTTTCTCCTGTCGGAATCCCGGTGAGGAAATCGGGGTTTATACTGTAGGAGAGAATGTTATATATAACAACACTATATGGGCAAAAGTTTGTGGACACTTCACCATAAGATTATATGTGTTTTCTTTTGTGTGTTTTTTTCTTTCCACTTTTAGTCTCCATTTACAATAATAATAATAATAATATAATAATAATAATAATAATAATAATAATATTTTTAAAATTATGTTTATCATGTTTCGCAAAATATTTAAACCTTCTTTTGTGTGTGTATAAAAATAGTATTACAACACTGTATCACTGCATCACTTTATGTATCACTGTGTACTCTTACTTATCAATGGCAATCATTCTAAGTGTTACTTTTGGGGTGACTAACTTTCACAACACACACACACACACACACACACACACACACACCACACACCACACTTGCTTTATGAAGGTCATGGTGAACTGGGTAAAACTGTTATTTTGAGGTTGGGATGGCTCAATATGTACTTCCTGCTTAAGAAAGTCCAAGTTTGATAGAGGAAGAATTTTGTGTGTGTGTGTGTGTGTGTGTGTGTGTGTGTGTGTGTGTGTGTGTGATGTGTGTGTGCACGCGGGTTTGTGTTGTGTGTGTGAGAGAGAGAGGAGAATAAAGTGCTAATGCATTGATCTGAAAAAGAGAGCACTGTGAATTTGCTGCTTTCTACCTGAACCTGTGTGTGTGTGTGTGTGTGTGTGTGTGTGTGTGTGTGTGTGTGTGTGTGTGTGTGTGTGTGTGTGTGTGTGTGTGTGGGAATGCCGTTTTGGCTGTTGTCCAGGTTGAGTGAGGATAGTGTTTCCAGTACAAGTACCTGGAAGCATTCTGGTTTGGTGAGTTTCTAAAGCAACACACACACA
>JACRUU010000028.1:5751876-5756876 GCA_030449085.1 Kryptopterus vitreolus | reverse complement strand
TATTGATGGCGGTAATGTCGCGCTATTTCATTTCAAATAATCACGTCAATTTTTCCGGGGTGCGGCGCCCGTTCCCTTTTAAATGTTCCCCTAATACACGAATGCTGGGGGGATATGATACATTAAAGATACTTATAAAACAGCTAGTGATGGGATGTGATACGATTCACCCTTATTACTATGCAGTGTGATCCAATCTGGTTTGATTCACAGTGATATTTGATGCAATGGAAAAAAATGCAATACTATGCAATTAAATTAAATATATACACACACACACACACACTAAATAAATAAATAAATAAAATATATATATATATATATATATATATATATATATATATATATATATATATATATATATATATCAAATCACTAGTTCGCTAATGATTATATAGCATTTGGAAGAAGACTTTGCACCTCGTCAAGGCTTGTTTACACGTTAGTCGAGCTAACCTGGTTTTATAGCTTACCCATAATACTCCTGGTGGGGGTTTATGATGTTGCCATAGCAATCTGAAAGCAATTTAACCCCCAGGATTTTCTCCATTGCAAGACGCAGCCTTGGGAGATACACATATGCACCATTTGGCCGCATATGTACGCGTACTCTGACCGAACGCATGGGGTCGACGTGATCAACCGGTGACCTGAAACAGGAAGTCAATACGACCCCTATAATTTCCTGTTAGTGTGTCACTCCTCTTTTCCCTGCACTTTTTTTTCCCTCAACACACACACACACACACGCACACACACACACGCATAAACATGAAATAAGTAACTGTTTAGTTAAA
Organism: Kryptopterus vitreolus; assembly: GCA_030449085.1. Classification (NCBI taxonomy): domain Eukaryota; kingdom Metazoa; phylum Chordata; class Actinopteri; order Siluriformes; family Siluridae; genus Kryptopterus; species Kryptopterus vitreolus. The sequence continues at coordinate 5,756,079 of JACRUU010000028.1, read as the reverse complement.
AGTTGAATGCGTAACCGAGTATGAATGGTCATCATATGACTGGTGAGTGACTCGGACGTCAAAAACACGAAAAGCTGACGTCCGGAATTCCTCCGTTTGTTCCTTTTTTTTTTCCTCCCCCTACTCAATTCATCTGTCTAAAAAGACCTGACCGCATTATTCCTATATCCCATTGGTGAGGTTTAGATTCTAAAACCCCCAAAAAAACACACAACAGCCAGAAGCATTTTATTCATCGAGCAACTTGGATCAACTGATTGTCATTTTTATGGTTGTAGATAATGTTGCAGAATAGCCGAGTATGTTCCCCTTATCGCTTACTTTATGGCAGCTGTAAACACGAGCGTGTCAGCTTTTCTGAAACAAACAAATGAATAAAAATGGTGCTGCTTTTCTCGCTTGCTTTTATTTTTTATTTTTTGCAACAAAGAAGGCATTCGCACCACTTGAGTCCTTGATCCTGACATCCCTGACATTGTTTGTCCGGATCTGTTAATTCTATAATATATATAATATAATGTATTTTCAACTATGATTCATGGAAAATAGATATTATGCGACTGAACAATCATTATTCAGTTCAACTTCAGGATGAGGAGGAAAAGTGAGGTGGGATAAAGTTGCAGTGAAAGAAAAAAAAATAAATAAATAAAGGTGTGTCAGGTGGCAGGAGGAAACCGCACTGATGTAAGAAAGTGCCTTCCGGCTGCATTACTGCATTAACACTGTTATTTTACGGATAATAAATAGTGCTGTTTGGAAACATCGTGACTAAGCGTAAAGCGTGTAAAGCGTGCGCTTTGCGTCCGAAGCATGTAGAGTTATTCGGTGAGAAGGTAGGGAGGAGGGAGGAGTGGTCGTAGCCCAGTAGTATAAGGTGTTGGACTCTGGACTGGAAGATCACGGGTTCAAAACCCACCACCATCAAGCTGCCACTAGTGGACCCTTGAGCAAGGCCCTTAACCCTCAATCAGTTGTAAGGCGCTCTGGATAAGGGCGAAATGCTGTCAAATGCTAAATGCTGCATATATAAATGTACTCGGAGGAAATGGAAACACTGTGTGGTCAAAAGTATTGGGACACGTCTCCGACGATACTTAAATACTGATTAAATCTGTGCATCACTTTTTTTTTGTCTTTTCCATTGCGTACTTAAATAGCATTGCGATTGCGATATATATATATATATATATATATATATATATATATATATATATATTATATATATATATACAGATTATGTGGAGCATCTCTGTTTATTAGAACTTTCACCGCTATCTTGCAGTCTCCCACACACACACACACACACACACACACACACACACATTCTCTCCTGCTTGTGCTCCTGCTCTATCTCTCCTGTCACACCCAAGAACTTTGCTCTCTCTCCCTCTCTCTCTCTCTCTCTCTCTCACTCTCTCGAAATCCTGGAAGGAGAGACCGCCGGGTAGGAGGGGGCACCTTTTATATTTGCCCCACCCCGTAAAGCAAGCATTGAGCAAAACACTTCACCACCTCCTACACACCAACACACACACACACACACACCACACACCCACTCAGACACACAACACACCCACACACACACAAACACACACACACAACACGTTCACACACTTCCCACAACGTTGTACCACACCCTTCACCGTCCATTAACCGATTGTTTGTGTGTGTGTTGATTGAGAGAGAGAGACCTCGAGAGTGAACATTCAGGTCTCTGTTCACCCCACGCAATACCCACACACATTCCCCAGTGCTATAAGGCACCGGCGTGGGGGTAAGGGGCTGTTCCAAGTCAGCCGGCCCTAGTGACTCAGTGGAAACGGTGACCAAGGAGAGGACCACAGAAGAACAGGGGGACACAATTTGGTGTTCTTTCTTCAGGCAAAGGCGAAGGAGAGTGAAAGGTGACCACTGTGAGAGCAGCACACGGCTGTGTGTGTCACACCACACACAAACACACACAAACACACACACACACACACACTAACTAAGTGGACACACAGGTGCACCTGAGGAGACAGTAAAGTCGTTTCGCAAGTTGTCGCAGTTCGGAGGTTTACTAGTGGTGTGTATCTAATTGTTTTCCATGGAACCCAAGGATGCAGTCAAACAAAGGTTGAAGTTGCAGTTTGTTGTTTTTGCAGGTTTTTGACCAAGTGGCAGTTGACACAACTGTGGCATTTTTTCTTCAGGCAATATGTTACAGTGAGAGTGAGAGTGAGAGTGTGTGTGTGTGTGTGTGTGTGTGGGTGTTGTGTGTGGTGTGTGTGTGTGTGTGTGGGTCTCTGTGTTGGGTACTCTGGTACTGGCACTGGCACTGATTTGTTTGTGACCTTGTTTAACCTTCATGTACACAGAAATTGATGGTGCTTTAAGGGTTTAAGTCTCAATATGTGTGTGTGTATGTGGATGTATGTATATACTGTATATATATATATATATATATGTGTGTGTGTGTGTGTGTGTGTCTGTGTGTAAGGTAAGGCTCCTTCCATCTCGGTCTTTGGACTCCCGTGTTTGTTGATAGGGTGGGCCCAGATTGTGTGTATACGTTATCACTGAGCCTGCCAGACTATTATTTGGCGAATTATTTATTTATTTATTTATTTATTTTCTGTTTGAGAATATCATGTCACGCTCAAAGGCTCGCACTGTGTGAATATAAATCACATCATCGAAATAACAGATTACATACGGTGTAACAGTTACAATATCAGTTGTTACACCGTGACACAATCTGTTATTTTGATGACGTGAACTAAACATGCAGGGTAAAAATAACCGGATTTTACGCCAAAAGCTTAAACAAATAGTATTTTGTTGGATATTATTCTTTAAAAATTTAAAAGTGTATCAACGCCAATGACTGTACACCAGATTCCCACAAGCTCCCGATGAAGTGTATTTTTTTTAACCAATTATAGTTACTACCACTATAGACTCCTCCCAGAAGTGCTACAAAAAGTACTTAAAAAAAAAAAAAAACTTAAAAAAAAAAAAAAACTTTTTTTTTTTTTTTTTTTTTTTTTTGCTTTTTGTTTTAATTTCCTTCTTTTTCAGTCTGTTAAGCCTGTTAATTCTGTAAAAATGTAAATGAGGTACGACTTTCTGTGAGAAACGAGCCTCAGACTTTCATCGACCAATCACGTTTTAGAAAAAAAAAAAAAAAAAAAAAAAATCGTTTCATTGGTCGGTTGCTTTTTTTCTGTACTGAGACTAATATAAATAGATAAAAGAAATAGATAGATTGTATGCCACCTTTTAAACAAACATAAATTGCCATAAATGAGTCTGTTTTTCTTAAAGCGACACCCGGAAACACAAGATACTGAATACCTTTGTTTGTGGTGTTATTTATAAATCATTTAAAATATGCTGTGGGAGTTTTCAAGCGTCTTGCAACGAAAAGAAGGCAGGGATTAAACCGTGATTTGCGCTCGAATCTCTGAAAGCTCCGCCAAGTAGACGTAAACCCCCTTCCCCCGGAGAGAAGGCGAAACACGTACAATCAGACGGTGTTTTTATTAGAAAGGGAAGTGAATGCCGCCGGAATAAACAAAAACGAGATTTGGAAAAAAAAAATTCCACTGTGTAAAAGAATCGTAAATATTACAGATATTAAATGCTAAAGGAGTTGCTACATAAATTGATTTATTTGATTGATTTACATCCCAGACCTCCTCAGCTCACCTCAATGTCATAACACCCATATCTTCTTAGAAGAGTGGAGGTTACTGTAGCAGCCCGTATAGAGTGGATGCGGAAAACTTTTCTCTATACAATAATATATTAGATATTATTTACTGAGTTATACTGTATGCATGTTATCTGGGTTGGTTTTATGTGGATTTATGGAAGGAGTCTCCAGTTTCAGAGCCTCTCCTTCTCCCCCCCCCCCCCCCCCCCCCGACACAAACCCAAAGTAGTTCCAAGAAATAATCCACGTTGGGGTGCTAAGGGTAACCGTGTCATATCACACTTTTATTCCTTTAATGAAAAACAGCCCTGGGTAGAGAAGATCGACCTTTGGAACCTTTTGCACAAGGTGCACTTTATAGCAAGGAGCAGCGACTTGGTCGTGTCGGTGAAAGACTCTAGTTTGAGAAAGTCATTACGCAAGAAACGATCGTCGTTCAAGTTTTCTACAAATGTGCGCCACTTTTACTTCGATGTAAAAGTTTTTTTTTTTTTTTTTTTTTT
>JACRUU010000028.1:5709376-5746876 GCA_030449085.1 Kryptopterus vitreolus | reverse complement strand
TGTGTTAATAGTGAGGGATATGGCTCTCTTTATTGTGATTAGTGTGTGAAAGGACACCATTTGTCATAGGTGAATAGTGAGTGATGGGACACTATTAGTGTGAATAGTGAGTGATTTTATTATTGTGAATAGTGAGTGTTTGGACACTGTTGGTGTGAATAGTAAGTGATATGGCACTACCAATGTGAATAATGCGTGATATTAGTTGTGATTGATGAGTGATATGACACTATATGTTGTGACTGATGAGTGATATGACACTATATGTTATGATTGATAACTGATATGACACTATATGTTGTGATTAATGAGTGATAGGACACTATTAGTTGTGATTGATGAGTGATATGACACTATAAGTTGTGACTGATGAATGATATGACACTATATGTTGTGATTGATGAGTGATATGACACTATATGTTGTGATTGATGAGTGATAGGACACTATATGTTGTGATTGATGAGTGATATGACACGATTAGTTGTGACTGATGAGTGATATGTCACTATATGCTGTGACTGATGAGTGATGTGACACTATATGTTATGATTGATAATTGATACAACACTATATGTTGTGATTGATGAGTGATATGACACGATTAGTTGTGACTGATGAGTGATACGACACTATATGTTGTGATTGATGAGTGATAGGACACTATATGTTGTGATTGATGAGTGATAGGACACTATATGTTGTGATTGATGAGTGATATGACACTGTTAGTTGTGATTGATGAGTGATATGACACTATATGTTGTGACTGATGAATGATATGACACGATATGTTGTGATTGATGAGTGATAGGACACTGTATGTTGTGATTGATGAGTGATATGACACTATTAGTTGTGATTGATGAGTGATATGACACTATATGTTGTGATTGACGAGTGATAGGACACTGTTTCGGGTGTATAGGGGGCGCTGTTATACGTACAGTAGGTTATGGTGTTTTTGTAATGAGTTTGTCTAATAAGTGATATGGCACTAGTGTTGTGATTAGTGTGGCCCTGACTGTCTCAGTATTAGAGCCCGCCGTGTCTGCCAGCACGTCTCTTTGCTATTGTTTTCTGTGTGTCGTGGGCGTTGCGCTGGAGGTCAGCGTTCCTCTGCACTTTCATTTCTCTCTTTTTTTAATGCTAAAAATCTATACATGTGATCACATGTGTGCAGTTCCAGCTATGTGTTTAAGTTTTCAGGTCCTCAGTCCAACAACCCGTGCCTATTTAGTATCGTTTTTCATCTACAGAAAAAGTCACAGATCAGGTTCTGGTGTCAATCTGGGACGAAGATAAGGAGAGACGCATGCTCATAAACTCATCACACGCTTCTGCGAGAATCACTCACTCGCAACCCAATGATCCTTTACAGCAGGCAGAGCAGTAAAGCCATAACGAGTACCGACTTCATGATCCCTCATATGATCCAACTACAGAACATGAGCACTGTGTGTGTGTGTGTGTGTGTGTGTGTGTGTGTGTGTGTGTGTCGGGAGGAGCTGGAGTCTTATGAAATATTTCCACTAAGAATTAACTTATCATCATTTCTCTCTCTCTCTCTCTCTCTCTCTCTATTTCTCTGTATATCTCTTACAATCCTGTCTTTCCTTTACTCTTATTGTTTTCTTTTCCTCTCTTGTCTTTTTCTTTTTAATGCCTCTTTTATTCTCATCTGTTCATGTCCTGCTGTTGTTCTCCCTCAACCCCCCCCCCCCCCCCCCCCCCCCGCCTGCCCCCCCCCTCTCTTATTTGTGTGCCATTTCTCTTTATATCTCGGTAGGGACCAAATGTTCCTACAAGGTCAAAACTGCCAGATATTCCTATCTTTGTGGGGACATTTGCATTATCCCCCACCAGACATTGTTTTTTTCTTTTTTGGGTTGGGGTGTGTGTGTTCTGTTGTAGAACATGTGGAAAAAAAAAAGTATGTTCACATTTTCTCAGTTTTGACCTTGTGGGGACATTTGTCTGGTCCCCATAGTGCACGTCCTTCTTCTGCGTGAGTGTTGTTTTATAAGCGATTTCAACTGCAAAGTTAAAACGGCGGCAAAAAAAAAAGTTCGGAGGAAGGTGGATGTGTTTCATGTGTGTGTGTGTGTGTGTGTGTGGTGTGTGTGTGTGTGTTTGTGCAAGTAGGTAGTGATTTGTGTAAGTTAATCATCCACCTGCTGCTTTGCCTCAGGTTTCTCTCTCAAACACACACACACACACACACACACACACACACACACACCACACACACACACACATATGTGTATATAAAGAGCACATTTTGCCTGAAATTCAATGAGAAACGAAGTTAGGAATAATAATTGAAATCCCCAACCACCCCATTTCTCTCTCTCTCTCTCTCTCTCTCTCTCTCTCTCTCTCTCTCTCTCTCTTTCTCGCTCTTTCTTTTTTCACTTCCAGCTGTTCCTACCACTGCGCAAAGGAACCGGGACCTTAGCAGTTTCACTTCCAGAAAATGCAGACGCATACGTGTTGCTCGCACGCACACACAGACACACACACACACAAACACACACACACACACACACACACACACACACACACACACACACACACACACACACACACACACACAAAGAAATGCTTCCCATCCTTCCAGCCCTCAACCACTTCTTTGCTCTGACCTCTTCATTTCTGCTGAGTTGTAATTCGCTCCTCGAATTTTCCCCCTCACAGAAACACACACACACACACACACACACACACACACACACACACACATACATACATTGGCTGCATTTCTTTTATGGCTTTTTATTACCAATCCCTTATTTGCAAGTCTTTTCCTGACCCCTAAGTTCAGAGTGTGAGGACGTTCAGAGCCACGTCTTCCAACGATGAAGAAACAGGGGAATATGACTTGTCTACCCGTCAGTGGCCTCGTGATTGGCCTGGTCCTTTACTCTTCCTGTTTCTGCTTGGCCTTGAGCCAAGATACGGCTTTTGTATCTGTGTGTGTGGATGTGTGTGTGTGTGTGTGTTGGATGAGGAAGTGTGTGTATGTGTGGGTTAGAGCTTTGGGTTAGTTCTGCTGACTTGTTGTCTATTATTCAGTCATCACGCTCTGTCACATGCCTTTACAGTGCACCTCTTGGAACAGACGATGAAACTTCGCAGGTAGTATTTGTGTGTGTGTGTGTGTGTGTGTGTGTGTGTTTGTGTGTGATACATGTAAATCCTGCAAGATGACCTTCACACTGAGGCGTTTTATACTTATATAGTGCTGACAATATTGTGTATGCGTGTGTGTGTGTGTGTGTGTGTGTGTGTGTGTGTGTGAGAGAGAGCCTAGAGACAGCTAGCGTGGGGTTATTGTGTGTCTGTGTTTAATCCAAGTTAAGATATGTGTGGGCCTTGGGCTCAGCCCACTGCGTTTCCATAACCATGGCATGATTACTAAGCAACCGAAACTCCTCACAATCGATGGAAAACATCAGCGTCCAGCTAAATCTCGTCAGACACTTCAAACACACACTACACCCCCGAGTTCACGCTAACCTGCCGGATAGAAAACTGTCTGACAGGTGGATTTTAGAAATGCGATCCTTTACTTTTCCACAAGAACACCCCCCCCCCCCCCCCCCCCCCCCCCCCCCACACCACCCCACCAAAAAAAAAAAAATTACTCACCCACCCCCCCCCCCCCCCCACCCCCACCCCCCCCCCCCCCCCCCCCCCCCCACCCCCCCCCCCCCCCCCCCCCCCCCACCCCCCCACCCCCCCCCCCCCCCCCCCCCCCCCCCCCCCCCCCCCCCACACTATATTCTGCTGAAAATCCAGACTGAAGGGATTTAGGCATTTTGGAGATTTTTTTTTTTCCGTTCTGAAGAATGTAGGTCCGAAGTGGCTTAGCCGGCGTTATTAGGCGGCTTTAATTTGAGACCGGGATTTGAGGTTTGCGAACGTGTGTTTGTGTGTAGCGAAGGCGAAGAGGCCGAGTGAAGGCTTTTCATTACGTTCTTACTGTGACTCGCCGAGCTGTTGATTTATGAACCCGAGTTCATGAATGTGGAATCGGCAGGTGGCAAAAGAAATTAGTTCAAACTTGCGGCAGGTGTGGACAGAATTCACTATGGATACAAGGTAAGGTGGTAAAGTAGGAGTTTGATGAGTCAGGAGTATAAACATGCCTGGTAATAACTCGGTACTCGGTACAAATACGCAGTGTTCTATTTCGTTCTCTCTCAACCACGCCTCCATTATCAGTAGAAGGAAAGTCGTGCTACCTAGCCAGACACTACTGCTTGTTTAATATATCAGCATTCTACACAGTTCACGTCCACATTACTCCGAGTGTAAAGCATGTCGTTGTTGCGCCATTCCTTAACCTTTACCATAAAGAATGAATTCCGACGTAAGCAATTGTAGTTTCCACGGACATTCTACAATTTGCTGCTGAATCGAACACTTGTAGTCATTTAGGAAGATACTAACCGATTGCTCCTCTTTTATCAGACTCCAGCTCTGATTGGAAGCTTGTGTCAGAATGACAGCAGAAGACTCCGCCTCTGCCGTCACCATGAGTAACGCTAGCCCCTCCTCCAAATCAAACGCTGCCAACAATCATCCGGTCGTCCACGGGTCCATTTCAGACGGTGTTGCTGGAGCCCCGAACGAAGCCGCCCTTGTGGCCTTGATGGAGCGCACAGGCTACAAGATGGTTCAAGAGAACGGACAGCGCAAATACGGCCCGCCCCCCGGTTGGCAAGGCCATTCGCCTCCGCGCGGCTGTGAGATCTTTGTGGGCAAGATCCCGCGCGACGTTTACGAAGACGAGCTGGTGCCGGTGTTCGAATCGGTGGGCAGGATCTACGAGATGCGCCTGATGATGGACTTTGACGGCAAAAACCGCGGCTACGCGTTCGTCATGTACACGCAGAAGCACGAGGCTAAGCGCGCCGTCAGAGAGCTGAACAACTTCGAAGTGCGCCCCGGGAGGTTGCTGGGGGTCTGTTCCAGTGTGGACAATTGCCGCCTGTTTATTGGCGGAATTCCCAAGACCAAGAAGCGCGAGGAGATTCTGGAGGAGGTCTCCAAAGTGACGGAAGGGGTGCTGGATGTGATCGTGTACGCGAGTGCGGCCGACAAGATGAAGAATCGCGGCTTTGCCTTTGTAGAGTACGAGTCTCACCGCGCGGCTGCCATGGCCAGGAGGAAACTCATGCCTGGGCGTATTCAGGTAAGACATCATGTGACATCTGGTAAGAGAGTGAGAGAAACACAATAGACTCCTAGTGGTCAAAGTTTTAAATGATGATGCCCCTGGTGTCTGGTGGTGGGTATATGCAGAAAGACTGCGCCATTACCCCAAGTTGATAAAAGTACTAGGGTGTTTTTGCCTCTGTCATTTACACGACTGTTTAATACGTGCAGCTTTGGGGCCACCAAATAGCCGTCGACTGGGCGGAACCGGAAATCGACGTCGACGAGGACATCATGGAGACGGTGAAGATCCTGTATGTGCGCAACTTGATGATCGAGACCAGCGAGGAGACCCTCCGCAAGATCTTCAGCCAGTTCAACCCAGGCTGCGTCGAGCGAGTGAAGAAGATCCGCGACTACGCCTTTGTGCACTTTGCCGGCCGGGATGACGCGGTTGTAGCTATGGACAACCTGAACGGTACCGAAATCGAGGGGTCGTGTATCGAGGTGACGTTGGCCAAGCCGGTTGACAAGGAGCAGTACACTCGCTACCAGAAAGCCTCCAAGGGAACGGCGAGCAGTACTGACAGTACTCAGCAAAATTACGTGTACCAGTGTGACCCCTACACCCTCGCCTACTACGGCTATCCTTACAACACTCTCATTGGACCCAACCGAGACTACTTCATCAAAGGTAAGAGACGTTTCGATGTTCTTTGGTACACGATCGGGACGTTTTTTGGGGTGTAAAATCATATCTCTTGTGGTGCAAAACGGCGAAGACAATCATTGAAGCCACTCTGGCTATCGCTCAGTGCCTGAAGGATCATAACGTTTCAAAGATTTACGCTGTTACCAAGCTTCCTGTGTTGGGCAGTTTGTCTCCACCGGCCTACATTTTTATAAGCAATTATATCAAGTTACTAAAATGACCTTTCCACACTTACACAGATCAGCTTTCCAAATGTGCATCACTGCTGCACGATAATACTAATAATATGTGTGGATTTGTGACTAGCCAAAGGGGAGTAAAAAAAACCACGGCTGGTTAAGACCTGCTTTGTAACATGTAGCTATGGAACAGCTATGATCCCGAGACAGAACACCAATGAGGGGGGAAATCTGTGTTGTAAAAGCATTTCTGATACTAATCACAAATTAACCCCACCCCCCACCCCCTCTTCCCCCACACGATGTTGTTGGTTGATGTCTTATTTTCTTCTGGATTGAGCGTAGTGCTTGATTACACACTGCAGTGTATTTCCTCAATCTTTAATGTCATACCGGCCATTCTCCACGTGAACGACAATCAGATCTCTTCCGTATCGTGTAACATGTTTAACACACGCTCAGCTACACCTCCGATTCACGTTTCACCATTCCTCTCCAGTAAGTGCTGCTTCATCTCGGGTCTGGGACACGCTTTCCTCCCACCTTCCCACTCGCTCTGTGGTGCAGAATTTGGACGGAGAATATTAATAATCAGCAAAACGAGATTTGTAGAAATAGACCCAAAAGTAGATCGAAAAGTACAACACAAACAAAGCCTCATGAGGGCAATTATATATATATTAAATATAATATATATATATATATATATATATATATATATATATATATATATATATATGTATACATACATATATATATATGTATGTGTGTATATATATATATATATATATATATATATATATATACATATATATATAATATACGCATTTTTGCCCATGATTGTCGCTCGATAGGTTGTTTTTTTTTTTGTGTGTGTGTCAGAAAGCACCAGCGCCCTCTATGCGTGAGTGTCTGAAGACCGTCCCCTGTCATTTGTATTTCAAGCAGGTACTGTACGAGGCCGTGGCCGTGCCGGGGCCACTAACAGAGGCCCGGGGCCCCGTGGCTCATACCTCGGTGGCTATTCTGCCGGCCGAGGCATTTACAGCCGCTACCATGAAGGAAAGACCAAGGTGCCGGATAAACCGTATGAGCTAATGCCCAGTCTGGAGCTGGCGGCTGTTAATCCAGTGGGCATTAAGCCTGGCACAAGTTAGTGTAACACTTTGAAGCACACACACACACACACACACACACACACACTACACTATCATTTAAACCCGATATTCTTCTCGGCTCTCTCAATTCAAAACCACAGGGGCAGATATTAGACAATCATGACATAGGGCAAATCTTTTTATGCGTTTTAAATGAAATAAAAGAATGATGATTATTATGTAGAGACTTGTCTGGCTTTGCTGCCCCCTGGTGGAATGGAGTGGAGTGGAGAAACCCTCACGATTGCAGCCTACACTTGTTTTCCTATTAACTTTTTCATTCGATTTTTTTTTCCATTCTGTGTGTTCTGAAAAGAATCACAATTATTTTATTCTTGTTTCAAATCACCCCTCTTTTTTTTTTTTTTTTTTTTTTTTGCTGAGAGATTTGATCCCTAGGAGCTTTTCTATTGTCTTGTGTGACGTTGGTTAAACCTGCTGATCCTTAATCGAAATTAACTCCCAGGAATGAAAAGTCTTTTTGTTTCCCGAAACAATGGGAGACCTGCGTGTGTGTGTGTGTGTGTGTGTGTGTGTGTGTGTGTGTGTGTGTTAATCATAAGCCAAGTCACTTGCCATAACGAAGAACAGGTTATGTAGGTCTGGAATATTTCCCTTTAATTTTCCTGCTCTCTCTTCTCTCTCTCTCTCTCTCTCTCTCTCTCTCTCTCTCTCTCTCTCTCTCTCTCTCTCTCTCTCTCTCTCTCTCTCTCTCTCTCTCTCTCTCTCTCTCTCTCTTTCTCTCTCTTTGTTTCTCTCTTTCTCCGCTCCTTTTGTGTTTTTCACTATATTAGCTTTTTTTTCGTTATATTATTGGCCTGGATAAACACCGACCTCCATCATATACTCAAAACATCATAAACGTCACATGACGGAGCCATAATGTAATATAATGTGATAATAAAAAGGGCTGGAGAAATCCAAATTACATGTTGGATCGTGTCAATTCATACACCTGATTGGCTGAGTTATGTAGCGTAGCGACCAAAGCTTGCTATGGGCCAAACTATATCACATGGCGGAGGAATTAATTATCGATACCTTTCTCAATAATGTCAAAGCGTTAATGTAATAACGTTAATTGAACCCTGGTGCATTTTATCTTCAGGTGTCCAGAAGCTTTTCTCCATATTGTGTAGTGAGCTAGGTAATAGCTAACTACACTAGCCAGAGAAGCTAGTTAGCATTGTTTTTGTTTTTCCCCAAGTGTTCTTTTGAGCTTTTGTGAGTGTAAATATTAACCAGAAGGCTCTTTGCCATTTCTTTAGTTTATCTTCAGTCCCATACCTGTGTGGAAAAAAGGATTAGCTGTGTGTGCTAAATAAGCTACCTAGTAAAAACATCTCTACCAGCAATCCAGCTTTTTGGATTGCGCAGGTTTATTTATATTTGGCCGTAATATACTGTAAAATTAATTCATATAAACTCTGCTCGTTGCGGGCTTCTGAATTGATATTTTACTAATCTTGTCTAATAGTTTTATATATACCGAATTTGGTTTGTAAAGTTGTGTTTTGTGTGTGTGTGTGTGTGTTTGGACCCAGTGGCTCTACCAGCTCTCGGTGCACAGTACCCCGCTGTGTTCTCTGCTGCACCCGCTGCTACTAAACTGGTGGATGAAGGAAAAATTCACTCTATCGAGCATCTGATCAGCCCCCTCGCTCTTCAACACGATCCTTCTGTCGCTCCCTCGACAGCTGCCGTCATTCCTGCCGTCTCGACACCTCCCCCCTTTCAGGTAAAACGTCATGCAGGGATTGCAGTGTTTACTTAAGCGGCACCAACCCACAGATATCTAGTAACTGCTAGTGAATGGAATCTGAAACACAATGTCATGAGGTTTTTTTCTGAATGGGGTGTGGCCACTAATATTATTATATTCTAATAATAATAATAATTAAGGCCCAGAGGCCACGTGTTGATGTTCTGTAAGACATTGAAAATGTCTCGTAGCGACACTGTAGTAATTTATAGCTTTTTTTGTGTTGTTAATGAACACCGTCATACCTGTCGTGTCACGTTTTTAACTCGTGTCTGCTGTCAGGGGAATTGCACTGCATGCGAAAGGGTTTCCTGCATTTCTGGTATTTCCTGTGTTTCTGTACGTACTCATGACATTGCCACAGATAAAAATGAACATATGTATGTTTTTTCCTCCGTCGAACCAAATAGCCCGGGTCAGCTGGATATAAGTACAGCATGAGACTCGATCACGGCAATCTTATTGGGCCCGTAATCGCCATAAAGTATTTTAATAGTCTTTAAAGTAATTAAAATGATGTGATAGCTACTTAATTATGCTCCTAAAACAGCAAATCTGGCAAATGAAATATCTATATGATATGGATGTTCATATAAAATCCACTGTTACTATGAACAAATAGAAACCGATACAATAAACATTATAGGGTTTCATTTTTTATATGTATAGTGTATAAAGTAAGCATAGTGTGTAAATTATATACATTTACTGTGTAGTCAAACTAAGAATAGTGTAGTGTACAACTGTAAGTATAATGTAGTGTATAGTTAAACATAAGTTTAATGTACAGGTGTTGTAAATAAATCTTATAGTGTATAATTATAGGTATAGTGTATAGTTCAATTAAGAAGAGTTTATATAGCTCTTACTATAGCTCATAGCTTGTGGTTGAAGCATGGTTATTAATGTATATTTGCTATAAATATAATGTAAGTATACTGCTTAGTTGATGTGAATATAATATAGGATGTCATAGCTGTAAGAATAGTTTATAGATTTTATATATATATATATATATATATATATATATATATATATATATATATCAAACACAGCATTTAGTAAAGTGTATAGTTGAAGCAAGTATACTGTAGCTTATATTGTATAGTTGAACTAAGTCTAGTATATAGTTTAAATAAGTAAAGCAAATAGCTCATAAAATAATGTAGCATAATGAATATACTTAAGTATAAATAAGTATATAAGCATAGTTGTGGTAAATGTAATATAGTATATTGTTTTAAGTATAGTGTATAGTATAGCGAATATCGTGTCGCATATGGTGTATATGTAAAATGTGAATTGTTTTTCCTGATCTCCCTCACAGGGTCGCCCCATCACTCCCGTATACGCCGTGGCTCATAACGTCCCGCGAATCCCCCCTGCTGCGGCTGCCGGTCTGTACGGCGCGAGCTACGTGCCCATCGCTGCTCACGCCAACACAGCTGCCCTAGCTGCGCTGCAGAAGAACGCAGCCGTGGCAGCCGCTGCATACGGAGGCTACGCCGGCTACATGCCCCAAACTTTCCCTGCTGCCACCTTCCAAGTGCCTATCCACGACGTGTACCCGACCTACTGAGACCTAATGCCTTTTTTACACCTTTTTACACAGATCAGATCATAAAGGACTTCCACTGACCAAAAAAAAAACAAACATTAAGGGCATATATGTAGAATTTTAACTTGCTACCAAGATTGCAAGTATTTTATCTTTTCCTTTAATAATGCCTCATAAAACTCTAATAACCTCTAATAACTCTGATGAATGAATGGCCCGTTCAGTATCCTTTATCTGAGGATAAGATCATTAAAAAAAAAATATGCATAAATATAAAAGTAAGACCTGGAGACGTGCACCTAGGAATTAAATCGTTAAACGAAAACACATATGACATATAAAAGTCATGTTATAAGCTCCCGTGTAGGTTTGGATTGAGAGTGAATGTTAGCAGTGCATTTCTTCATTTAGGAGGGAGGAAAAACAACTGTCCAAGCAGGAAAAAAAGTTATCTTGGTCAAAGCAATACCAGATCCAGATGTTTAGAACGAGTGAGTTGTGCTTTGTTCCGATTTCAAACCATGTAGCAAAACTGGTGCAAATTAGGCATGAATGATTGTTTATGAATCTCTGTGTGTGCCTGTGTGTGTGTGTGTGTGTGTGTGTGGACAGACTCCGGTAGATCTCACCGCAGCCTTGCCAAGCATAAAGCGGTTATTGAAGGAGAGAGTTATTAGAGGCTTATGATGCATTATTGGTAGAAATGTGTTACAGAGAAACTCTTCCCCACCACTACTGTTTGGATAGATTGTGTAAGACCTTTTTCCGCTCGACATCTAGTATCCCCCGACCCCGTAAAACCACACTGACCTTGACTTACATATCACTGACCTTGTGTAAGAACTACTGATCTCCTCCTACGCCCACGCGGATCAAGATCTGACATCGAGCGCAACACGATTTCGCACGATTCCCCGCCGGAATCACACCGACTAGAAAACGCCAGTTGTGGCCTGCTGATATCAGTGTGCGCGCTACTTCTTTTCTCTCCGGAGCGAGAGGAAATGTTATTTTATGAACTACTGATGCAGTCTCATATCAAGCTCTTATTGTCCTGTCTGCATGGACAAGAGTCATCTTTCTGTCCAAAAAAAAAAAAAAACAAACAAAAAAAACAGCTATTGCTATTTTTTTAGTGCCTTAAATGATAATAGTAAAGCGACATGACACAACCGTCACTCTTTATAACAAGTCCACTGTGTTAATACATTACATTTTTTTTCTTTTTTTTTTTTTTTTTCTTTTTTTTTTTGCACTACACAATCTAGACTGATTCAGCATGCCTTAAAAGAAAAAAAAAGTGCCCCTCGGAAGCTTGTTCTACCTTCCAAGGAAAAATAAAGGCATTATACTGCTGTATATATGCTGTAACGGGTCTTCGGTCCAAAAAAAAAAAAAAAGAAAGAAAGAAAAAAGAAAAAAAAAAAAAGAAAGAATTTGAAGTAAAAATCCTCCTGTCTTTTTTTTTTTTTTTTTTTTGCTACAAAGAACTCTGAGGGAACGTATGAACGTTTTCTCCTAATCTGAAATACAGCATATTTTCTCTCTAATCCCTTTATTCCTTTAATAGTTTATTGGAAAAAAAAGGAAAAAAAAAAAGCAAAACTGCTGAGCAGAAAACTAAGTGACACCACTGAAGGTTAATTTTGTGGATAAGTTGTGATGTTTTAACACAAACGGGATTTCCAATTGTATTATCTATATGTGTGTGTGCGTGTGTGTGTGTGTGTGTGTGTGTGTTTTTATTTTTATTATCTCCTATCCATATGCTTACCCGAGTCATAGAAATAATAATAATAATATTAATAATAATAATAATTACTGACTAATTATTTTACTTTGACTTTTATACACGATATCCTGTGTTATATATTTTTCGCTATATTTACTTTTGTGGCCCAACTTTGACGGCCGTTTAGTAATTTGAAGGTTATCAGTTGCGTTTTTTATTTGTTTGTTTGTTTGTTTGTTTTGTTTGTTTTGCAGAAATCAACCGTTGTGTTTTTTTTTTTTTTTTTTTTTTTTTAGAAATGAATAATAATATCAGAAGTAAAAATGCATCACGTGATGAGACAGTGTCGAACGCCGCGCACTTCATAGCCTTAATACCGCCGCGGATCTGCGGTACCTCCGTCAACTGAAGTATTTGTCGTGTGAATGATTGGCTGAAGATCTAATTTAAATGAAATTTAATTAAATCGAAAGCGATTTAATTTTAGGACCGAAGTCAATATTGCATGGTGGCTTTTTTTTAGAGTGAATGTAAAAAAATCTCCGACTGAAAAAAATCTCTGACATTTAAAAAAAAAGAAAAAATAGATGAGCGTTGCACATTTGAGTCTCTTCATGTCGACGTGCATTTTGTGACGTCACTAAGATTGTCCTAGAGCAATTGTGCCGAGTGAGGCGAGCGCATTGATATGTCACACGTCAATGTTCTGTTTCGGGGTGCGATTCTGTGCCACACGCATGTGACGTCACCCAAACAGGATTCCCCCTATAATGTTTTTCTCGTTCGAAAGTGAGCCATGTCACGTGATTTTCTCGGAAAGGCATGCGCACGTGGCACATCACGAGTGCGCCTGTACATATATCAAGTTTTAGACGTAAAAAAATATGATTCCTGATTACTACAATGCGGTTGTTGTTTGTTTGTTTGTTTGTTTTTTTTGTTTGAGGTGTGGCCATGAAGGAAGCATCTCCAAATCTAGTTCCTGGACACTTGACTCCTCTGGTTATTAAGTATTAAAGGATAACAGGAACCTGAGCATGAAGGTAAATGGAGTAGAGTTGTGGCACATAAACACCATTAATATTCACCTCCAGCTAACTTTTGGATGGTTTTTCTTTCCTGCTTCATTCGCTCCTGCCAAATCCTTACGATTACACGTACGCTCAGGTTACACCACTTTAAACAACATATAACTCTTTTATTTCCCCCCAAAAGAAATCAACAAAGAACAAAGAAGCAAAAAAGCGCTAAAAACATCCTCCATTTTTTTGCCACTGTTTTTGCCTTTCGTCTGCGTATTCTTTCTTTGTAGTATTTGTGAACAAATGTGTATAAGGGCTTTTTATTATTATTATTATTATTATTATTATTTGTCTTTAACGTAGGACAATGTGTTCACTGGAAATTCCTTTACACTGGAAAGAAAGCACACTGGTGTTTTCTATGCATTGTTTCATCGATAAAGATCCACTAGGATTCTGTCTGCTCTTACAAGGACGTATCTCGTGCTTTTAGTCTCAGTGACACGGTGACCCAGGCTCAAAAGGGAACCTACAGTGTAAAAAAACAACAAACAAAAAACAACAAAGGTTTATTGTGAGGGGCTGGGAAGGGCATAAGTCAGTGTTTATGACTGCAGCATACATCCTGAGGTTTTTGCTTCTTTTTCGCTTGCATCCGGAGCGTCGCTGTGATTTGGGATACGGTCCCTAGATTTTAAAATTACGTACAGCATTCGTTCTTTTTGTTTTTACATCCGAGCGTGAAGGTCCGAATGATTCGATATAGAAGTTATTTTTTTACCTTTAAACAGTGCCTTATGTACACAAAAAAAGATGGCGCTGTTCTGAAGGATCGATGCTTGACGTGCTAACAGATCGCCAATAAACCTTAAAGTAGGCATGAAGATGAACGAGCCGCCGCTTTCTCTATTTATAACAACCACACATTATGACCGGGTTTCTCTTTCTCTCTCTCTCTCTCTCTCTCTCTCAGCTTTTCAGACTAAAGGTGAAGGATTTGATTTTTTTTGCTTATTTTATTGCTTCAGCTTATTGTTTTTGTTGTTGTTGTTATTATTATGACGAATTGTGGTTTATTGAATATAACTTCTAAGACTGAGTCACACTGGAGCAAACAATACACACACACACACACACACACACCATTTATACATTTACATACATTAACCCTAACCTCTGAACTTGATAGAGTTGTGTATGTTGTGTGTATGTTTTATGTGTGTGTGTGTGTGTGTGTGTGTGTGTGTGTGTTTTACTTCCCCCGTCCACATTCTTCGTCATTAGAATCGTTTTATTATGAGCAAAACCGTCAGGATATATTTAATATATACAGCGCCTTTGTTTTGTGTATGAAGTCAGAAGAAATCCTATAATATATTTGAAGTGAATGTCTTTTCCACGGCGTGCTTTTTTTCCCCTTTTTTTCTTTGTTTCTTTCTTTTTTTTGAAACTGTTAGCCTTTTTTTTCTGCCAAAGTGTTCTGTAGTATGAGAGAGTATGTTCTGTAGTATTTTTCTCCAAAAAAAAAAAAAAAAAGTGTATTTGGTATTTTTTGTTGCTATTTTATTAGATACAGCTGGCCAGTTGGAACTGAATGTGGACCCCCCCGAAGGCGTCCCAGGTTCGGGTTGCTTTGTATCGCGAACATTTCATTAACACTAACGTAGTTTTGTAAGAAAACTTTTATGTTTTTGTTGTTGTTGTTGTTGTTGTTGCTAAATGAAACGAACAAGACATCCACAGTTGAAGCCTCATCTTCAGTAAATTCCTTTACGGAACTGTTTTCTATCACGCTATTATTTGTAACAGGCTTGGCAAAATTGTAGGCTATTTATAGTGGTGCAGTAGTTGAATAAAGCATTTTCAAAAAGAGATCCGGGTTCCGCTAATGTTATTGCTCGTCCGCGTATCGTCTCGTGCTTTTCAGGACACCATTCTCGAGAACAGGTTGGATGGAGATCATTCTTTCAACTCTGGTTCTTTACATTCACATTTTCATTTACGGCATTTGGCAGACGCCGTTATCCAGAGCGACTTACAACTGAGCAATTGAGGGCTAAGGGCCTTGCTCAAGGGCCCACTAAAGGCAGCTTGGTGGTGGTGGTGGTGGGGTTTGATCCCGTGATCTTCCGGTCCAGGGGCCAACTCCTTAACCACTGGGCTATACCACCTCCCTACCACCTCTTTATTGGTTGAACATGTAGCTAGTAGCTCTTCACAGCAATGTATCAGAGAAGCATGGTGGTGGTGGTAGCATGGTGGTGCGAGGAGGCATTTCATCAGAAGACTCTGGGAAAGTGCAGGACTACAAAGAAAAGCACCATTTTTGATTGACCGCAGCTAATGACTGCTCCACATCGTACTCGAACCTACAAAGTACTATAGGTTTGATATCTAGGCTTTAATTGGGAGATTGTATAACATCGAGGTTGTACATTATATAACATATAAGGTATCGAGGTGAATCCCCAAACTATACATCTACTGACTTTTGGTGGACAATTTGCCTTGCAATTGTGGTCTAGGGC
Organism: Kryptopterus vitreolus; assembly: GCA_030449085.1. Lineage (NCBI taxonomy): Eukaryota > Metazoa > Chordata > Actinopteri > Siluriformes > Siluridae > Kryptopterus > Kryptopterus vitreolus. Next base: position 5,731,063 of record JACRUU010000028.1, on the reverse strand, counting down.
TGTTTAGCATTTGGAAATAGTTGTAATTGTTTATATACTGTACATATATTTCTCGCTGATACTTTCCTTATATTTCTCTAGGGTATTTCCTTTATTTATACTGAGATCATGTGACTTGGAGCACTTTGGGTTTTTTAAATTTATGCATGTCTTTCCCCATCTTAAAGCAATTGAACTAAGGCTGTTGCTATCGATGATTTCTTTTCCTATTTCTATCGATTATTATTATTATTATTTCTATTATTCTAATGATTTAAGAGCCATGCTATTATTAAATAGCATTATTAAAGAACAATGCTAGATAAAAATCTGCATTTGATTGTTGAAATTCTATACAAGTATATTGGTCAAGACCCAATTGTTGTATTTGATTGGCATGTTAAATCAAAAAGCGCCTCCGCATTGTCCGTGTAGAGTACGTCATGGCAAACTACTTGTTTAATTAAACTCTCCCTCGTGTATTTATTTATTAACTCTTGCACAGGATGGTGATGTTCTATATTCCTGTCTCCAGAAAAGCTGCCTGCAATTTTCCACAGACTAAAATCCATGTGTTTATTGCCAGTTTACAAAGAAAGTGTTCCACTACCTGCTCTACACGCCACTGCGGAGGGACTTTTTGAACGCACTGTATATACTAGATTTAATTGAGGAATCATTTTATCGTTAGTACTAAATAGAACAAAGTCAAAGTCAAAGTCAAAGTCAAAGTCAAAGTTATTTTATAATAACTTTGACTTAATAAACCCCATAATAATAACTTTATAATAACTATAAAGACTTTATAACAGCTGGCCATCTTTGTACTAATAAAGCCCCATTGTTAACAGGTTCTTTCGGGAACAAAATAGAAGTCAGGCAATTCCTAAATATTAGACATTTATTGATCAGCAAAATATTGTTTTGAAACGTGGTATTAAAAATCTACTATTTTGACCAGACCATTTTAACCATTTTAACCAGAATGTGTGATGATAACTGTTTAGACACTTTATTTTCCAAGAAACTGCCTTTCAGTGCATTTTATTGTCAATTGCAATATTAACAATTCGACATGACTACATAATCGTTGTATTTTCAAAGTGCAACAAAACTACAAAATAAAACACAAGAGACCCTGCTGTGGTACAAAAATAATTACTGGATCACTCCCAAAAGTGTCCACTAGGTGTCGCCATAAACGCATTGTACAGTTTATTCCTCTTTTATCATTAGTATTCAAATTCAATTAAAATGTATTTGAAGTGTTGTTTTACAAATTCAGATGTATTTTCATTTGTCATGGGAGTAAAAATAAAGAATGAATTGTTGAGAACACTATTTAAATAAGGGAATTTTTTGCAGAGACTTGGTTTCTGTGACTCCCAGATAAATAATGAATGACAGGATGCCCAAATAAAAAGCCGAATATTGCAAAAAAACCCGTTATATCTTCAGACTGTATAATGAAAATTATGATGGTCTTCTCAGTACCGACGGAGACGTTCCTCGAGCAACGGCTCCAGCCCTTCACGTGAGCCATACACTCTGATAAAGCACGCCGTGCTTCCCACTACCGCCATCACCACCAGCACCACGGCCACTATAACAATAGTAATAATCTCAGAGACAGAATACGGCCGAGCTGAGGAGAAAAACAACACGCAGTTTAGTTCAGAGCAAAAAAATAAATGTGTACGTTTTTGTTGCATTTCAGGAGAATGTTATTAGCACATTAAAAATAGATATTCTTGTATCACTACTATCGCCACTAGCTTTATTTTGTCTGCTCCAGACATTAAAACATGCCCGATCATAAGCAGAACTCTTTCTAGATCAGGGTTCACCAACATGGTGACCTCGGGGACCAGGTCGCTCCACAAGGACCACATGAATGAGAACCCCTGGTGACCCCTGTTCTAGACATTGGAATTGCTTTTCAGGTTGCAGTTCGCCTTTTTGCCGGTAGAGGGCTCTAAAGTAACCTAATAACAAAATGTTACATAGAAAACAAGTTAAAAAAAAAAAAAGTTCAGTTGTAAGTAATATTTATGACATTCCCTAATAAAGTATAAATAAACTCGGACCTTTAATTACTGATGATTAGAATTGCACAATTTAAGTTGATGTTGTGACAAAATCAATACATCAATCATTAAAATGTCTGGTGTTAAATAAAAATGAAACAGAGTGTGTAACGGAGTCACTCACTTGGCCATTGGGCCTCGTATCTGTATCCGAGACGGTCCTGAGCCGAGACGAACATTTCCGCATTCGTGACCGGCGGCCAGAAAGGAACCATGTTGAAACGCCAGTTGTGGCCGATGGGAGCGTTTTGTTTAGGGTAAAACACTGTGCCTGAAACACACCCGGGAGGCATAATGTGTGTGTTTGTGTGTGTTTGCGTGTGGGAGGGGGTTGTGTACAAAACTTTGGCCTTATCTGTTTTCGCTGTTGCTTAAAATCGAATTGCCTCCTGTAAGAATCCAGGCAGTTACGTGCAATGTGTGTTTGTGTGTACCAGGGTGGTGTCTACGTAGCCACTCGTCAAAGATGGCGTCCGTAAAGGAGTGCAGCAGGACGAAGATGGGGTCGTTGGGGGACACATGAGTCTGACCGCCTGTACCATTCAGAAATAGATGAGCCAGGTTGTGTAGACTGTGCACCATCGAGTCATATTTCCCTTTCGGGGTGCTGTAACCTAACAACACACAGAGGAATATTCTATAGCAGGGGCTCTCAAACCATCTTGGGTGTCCTTTTGAGGCCCCTAAAAGTAAACTCATGACGCAAAACATCCTCAAACTTACATAAAACCATTTATCTAAAAATATATCCATTTTAATGAGTATGAGGCAAACATGGCCTGTAATTGTCTGACGTTCCACCAGGTGGCGCATTAGGCGCAGTGATACATCGAGTATTAACATGAAAGCCTTTTAAATGCTTATTTTGATATATATATATATATATATATATATATATATATATATATATATATATATAGATATATATATATATATATATATATATACACATCTGGTGGGGTGACCTGATGCTGTCACAATTTTAAAAGTCAATGTGACCCCTGAGCCAAAAAGCCCCCCCTCCCCCATCCCCCCCCGTCTAAGCATTTATCAGTGTGTTGATTTAAAACCGTTCTATGTATTAGAGTGCTACGTAAAATTTATATAATTTAATTATTATTATTATTAAAATAAATATCTATTTTTGTATTAAAAATAAAATACACCATTGTTTACATAGGTTGAAAAAAACATAAATATTTAAAATATACGTTTTCAATAATTTCTTGTCATAAATTCTAGTTTGACTGCGGCCCTCTAGCGCCATCTGGTGGTCCCTGTTCTGTAGAATGTGTTTATGTTGTTTTACTGGGTTCTAAATAACAACGCTGCGTGTGTGTGTGTGTGTGTGTGTGTGTGTGTGTGTGTGTGTGTGTGTGTGTGTGTGTGTGTGTGTGTGTGTGTTTGGGGGGGGGGGGGGGGGGTTCACCTTCAATAGTGTTCCTAAAGCTCCAGGCAGAAGTGGAGTAATACGGTGGTGTATCATAAGTTTTCAGCTCCAGACAGTTGATGATGTCATCTTTTACCGGTAGTTTCTGTAACATCGGCTGTGCTACATTTCCACCTGGATTGCGTCTGATTGGACCACCTTCTGTACCTGCAGTAAAGCCATATATGGTCAGTATGCTATCAGTATTTTACTCTATTATGTATTTTTCCCACAAACGTTTTACTTTGAAACGTTACATTTTTTTACACAAATATCCCTATTTTTAAAACCAGGCTCGTTACTTCAGTTTCATGTCAAGTAACGACAAACAAATAACTTAGTTACGTAGAGATTTTGCGTATATAGACTTTACTGTAGTACTCTTTTTTTTTTCACTCCCTACATAATTGACGTATTTTAACGTACAACTGTTACAATAATATACTTTGAGTTCGGTTTCACTAATAATAAACATTCATTTGCATAAACCGAAGCCGTTTGTTCAGGCCGATGTCGATTAGAGTATGAAAAACACCTTCTATTTCTAAATAAATGAAGGATATGTGTACGTTTGCCACCTCAGCACAAAACATACGACCGAGTATCACATCATATCTACAGGAAAATTACACGTACACGTGTTTATTTGTATTTATTTTATCTAATAATTAGTGATGGAGTTAGTCAGAGCTGCCCCCCCTGCTGGCGACCAGGTGAATTGCGATCTCAACGTCAAATTTGAACTGAAACGTGCAAATGACGTCATCTGTAAAAAAAATAGTCTAGAGAATAGACTTTAAGCTATAATCAAGTCCATTGCACAGCATTATACAATTCTTTTCGGTTCTTTTCAGCAGTTCTTTGTTAAAATATTGTATCCAATATATTTTTTTTGTATAGAAGGGAGCACCATGTGGCCGAGCTAATTTTGGTGCCATAAAAAATGTCCTAAAACAAAAGAAATGAGCAGGAAGGGGAATTCACAATGCTAAGCATCATTTGCTTCTTTCTAATTTTGGAAGATCTAATCTTTGCCAGATCTGTGTGTGTGTGTGTGTGTGTGTGTGTGTGTGTGTGTGTGTGTGTGTGGTGTGTGTTGTGTGTGTGAGAGAGTTTAATGAGTTTGTGATTTTTCTTCTTAAGAATCTGAAGCACTTTTACGAGGATAGGTGTGTGTGTGTGCAGTTGTGTATACACAGCCAGGCTCTTTGTGTATGCTGTGTCTGCCATCGCTGTCACAAATATCTGATGCGTGTGTCCTTGTGTGAGAGTTTCTCACTGTTACAGATGGTCCCCAGTGTCTCATACTCCTCCACGTCCTCACATATCACTCTCCACTGAGAGAACACGGAGTTAGAGCTAATGCCGTTCGCATCATAGTTGCTCCTGGCGCCGAGCAGGTCGTCTGTACAGATATCGCATTCGTTTCCCCCGATCGCAAAGTCCCAGTATGGCAGGGCAAACGTCGGCTTCCCGAGCATGTCCTGTACAACAAATCCATGTCAAGGTTCAGTAGAAGTGAAACCTATACAATTGTGTGGTTTTTATTGTGTGTGTGTGTGTGTGTGTGTGTGTGTGTGTGTTGCCTTGCCTGTATATCACTCTCCAGCTGCAGAAGGTGATACCTGTGCCATGTGAGGAATCCCGGGCCTTTATGAGAGAAATCCACCCCCCCAAAACTCTGTTGTCCCGCCCCCATGTACGTCTTCCTGACCGAATAATAATGCGTCCAGACGAAGTAGTTGTAGACGGTGATGTTTTCGCATTGCACGCTGTCTCCATCCAGGCCAAAGAGCTCCTCATAGCGTCGTGTACAGATAACCAGGTGGGGATGGACCGTCCTCTTAGCTCGATTCAGAGCGTCTACAAAAGCCTGCTTGTCCTCAGGGGACAAGTCCTTAATGTTACGACGCACTGCATTGATGCAGACAAAGGGGCGAGGGATAATGACAAAAAGTATTCATTACAAATTCTTGAAAGGTATTTAGGGAACATTTACAACTTATACTTTTTACATAAATACATGACATCAACTTTTACCTAGTATTTGTTACCTATTTTTATCTAATAATTAGTGAAAAAGCTATTCAGAGCCCCCTGCTGGCCACAAGGTGAATTGCAATTTTAAAGTCCCTTAATAGAGAATAGAATAACCTTTTTTTGGTCACATATACATTACATTCATTCATTCATCTTCTACCGCTTTATACGATCTTTCCTCGGGTCACGGGGAGTCTGTTCCTATCTCAGGCATCTATGGGCATTAAGGCAGGATACACCCTGGATGGAATGCCAACCCATCGCACACACAAACACTCACAGAGCCCCCTGCTGGCCATAAGGTGAATTGCAATCTCAAAGTCCATTAATAGAGTATAGAATAGCCTTTTTTTGGTCAAATATATATATTACAGTACAGTGAAATTATTTCTTTGCATATCCGAGCTTGTTTGGAAGCTGGGGTCAGGGCGCAGGGTCAGCCATGATGCGGAGCACACACCTTGCTCAAGGACCCAAGACCCGATCAGCATACCAGCACCTTAAACCACTTAGTTACACCCTCACATATATGTATATGTATATCTATCTATATATATATATATATATATATATATATATATATATATATATATATATATATATATATATATATATATATATATATATATATATATATTATATCAATCATCATGTGTGTGTGTATGTGTGTGTGTGATCCTCACCCACACTGACTTGCTGATCGCAGTTCACACCAGTAAGGCCGTATTTGCACCGTCCACAGTCGTACCCACTGAATTTTGTGTTGCACCGGCAGGTCGTGTTAAAAAAGCGCAGCGGCCATCGTTCCCGGTCGTCCTGTCCGTCATGCGGGTACTGAGGTCCGTGCGGACGCCTGTCAGCAGAGACCGGCACACACCGCCCGCGCCCGCTCCTCGATCCACACATTCGTCATCGGCCAGGCCCCGCGGGCGACGGACAGCACGTGCGACTGCGTAGGACCTCGGGTGAGACGCACTGGCGCGGGGGGGGGAACTGCGCCCAGGTCACCACTGTATACGCGCAGAGCCAAAACACACTCCACCACATCATGCCTACTAGCTACTAGTCCAAACACAGGAGTCCTGATTTAAGTACAAGACATAATAAATAAATATAAATATATATATATATATACTTGGAAAATTGTCCCTAGTGTATGAATGTGTGCGTGTATGTGTGTGTGTGTGTGTGTGTGTGTGTGTGTGTGTGTGTGTGTGTGTGTGTGTGTGTGTGTGTGCCCTGCGATGGGTTGGCATCCCATCCAGGGTGTATCCTGCCTTAATGCCCATAGACGCCTGAGATAGGCACAGGCTCCCCGTGACCCGAGGGAAGATCGGATAAAGAAATTGCGGTAGATTAGTTAAAGCGGGAGAAGCCGAATGAATAAATGAAAAAAGAAGGTGAGAAGATGAAATGAATGAATGATATATATATATATATATATATATATATATATATATATATATATATATATATATATATATATATATATATGCTGGAACAGGTCTTTGTGTCTGTGTTGAAGTGTACGGAGAATGCATTCAAAGACGTTTATACACCATATGGAGAAAAGTTTTAGTGCACTTTCCTGCCATATGTGGTTCTCCTCTAATCTGTTACCACAAAGCTACAATGGTGTAGGATGTGTTTGGATGCCGTATGATAATTCGTGCTCCAACACAGCAACGCTCCTGTGCACAAAGACAGCTCCATTAAGTATGCTTTGGAGAGGAACATCTTGAGTGGTCTGCTACTGTCTACAAGTCTGGTCTGCTAGATGTCCACAAGCACATGCCAAAACCTAGCGGAACATCTTCTCAGAAGAGAAGGAGGCATTATGTTTGGAGCACACACTGTACGTATAACCAGCTGTCCGGAAACTTTTGGATATATAGAGTGACTGGAAGTGTCATTACTTTAGACTCTATAGAGTATTCTGGCGGTTATTCCATCGTCACTGCCTTCAGAGCTGAAAACTCCTTATAAAATGTAATAGATTTCATCCGCTACTGCATATGTGTGAACTCAAGAACGACCTTGTGGAAAAAAAAAAAAAAAACAACAACATAAAAAAAACCCCGACAGCTACGGAATCTCACTCTTAATGGACGGATAAAAGGTAAAATCTTGCAGTGAAAAGTGAAATCACCAAATCGAATGGGATGAAGAGCCTCAGGAACAGTACGACAAATCAATGGATAACATTGTGTAAGAAAGTGGACGAGCCGTTAATATTCAATGGCCAAAATGAAAGTAAATCATTGTTTATAAGGCAAAACCAAATATTTAAAAACTTTACATGACTGTATAATATAATATATAAAATAGGTGTAAAAACAACGACACATTTTTGATTACTTACGATTGGTGTTCAGACAATCCCATAAAGTATATAAAAATAAATTAAAAATCTACCTGGTAGTTTTCTCTCTCTCTATCTATCTCTCACTGTTCACACTTCCTACAAATCCACACTAAAACCCTTCCCTCATGACTGCACTCATCTGGCTGATCCCTTCATCTCGTGATCAGCAGCCGCCAGCAAGAAGGAGGCCAAGAGAGCTCGAGCGAGAGAGAAACGGGGATGTCGAATACCGTGGAGGTGGAAAACGAGAAGAAATAAGAAATGAGTGAAAAGGAAGGAAATAATACGGTTAAGAATGCACAAGCCACGCCTTATACGTTTCAGTAAAACAGTTCCACCATTAAAGTGGAAAAACCGGGAGTTTATGACTGGGATGATTTTTTATTTCATTTTTTTAACAGTGGATTAAAGCAAACAACGAAAACAATATTAATCCACGTCACGATGCAGTGTGTATTTTTGTTTTTTAATGTGTTCATAGCTGCTTAAACATCTTCCAGCATGACAATAGCTGTGGACCATGATTTATGTGTTGTGGGAGATCTTCAGTGGCCTACAGAGCTCTGACTTCAACTCTGTTGGGTATGTATGTGATCCTCCCCTCACAGACACCAGTACAGGACGTTCCTGACACTCTCGTGACTGAATGAGCACAAATCTAGTGAAGATGTAGTGGAACTAGAAGAGTGGAGGTTATTATTCATTCATTCGTTCATCTTCTACCGCTTTTACGATCTTCCCTCGGGTCACGGGGAGCCTGTGCCTATCTCAGGCGTCTATGGGCATTAAGGCAGGATACACCCAGTATGGAATGCCAACCCATCACAGGACACACAGGCACTCACACACACACGTTCATACACTAGGGACAATTTTCCAAGGTGCCAATCAACCTACCGTGCATGTTTTTGGACCGGGGGGAAACCGGAGAACCCGGAGAAAAACCCCCTGAGGCACGGGGAGAACATGCAAACTCCACACACACATGACCGAGACGGGAATCGAACCTGGACCCTGGAAGTGTGAGGCGAACGTGCTGAACACTAAGCCACCGTGCCCCTTGGAGGTAATTACACCGGACTAAATGTGGTATGGAAAGTTTATAAAGTACATGCAGTTCTGTGCAGGTGTGAAAAAATGCTTTAAACAAAGAATGCTTTCAGAAATATACATAATGATTGTTTATTTTTGCCAGTTAACAAAAAGCAATGTAAGCGAACAAAAGAAAAATGGAAATGAAATCACTATTGGGTGTGAAGAAGTAGAAGTAGTGGAAGTGATGAGCACGACCCCCACAGAGTCCTGATCTCAACACCATGGAGTGTGTGTGGGATTCCATGAAGAGACAGAAGGATGTGAGAACGTCGACATCCACAGTAGATCTGTGTTTACTTCTCCAAGATGGAACAAACAACCAGCCGAGTTCCTTCATAAACACTGTGTGTAAATGTACATAGAAGTGTTACTGCTATTTTAAAGTTAAGTGTGTTCACAACAAATATTGATTTCATTTCCATTTTTGTTCATTCACTGCATTTCCTTCATTGATGAAAGTAAATAATTAACACTTCCATTTTTCAAAGCATTCTTTGTTTACAGCATTTTTCACACAGTACTGTACATCTTGTGGTTAGTCTTTGCCCAAATAGTGTAGTTAGAAGGGGCATTTTCTTTGTGTTTTTATACTTATATACTTTTTAATGCCTCCGTGGTGCAAATTGGTCCTTAATTGTGTGTATAGAGATATTTGGGTATATTAATTAACAGGGCAAATAAAGGTGATCACTAAGAATATGAAAGTAGCAAAGGTGAGTCTCAATCCCTAGAACTTTCCATTTGTTTGTGTAGCTTTTGTGGTTTAAAATAAATTTATTGAGCACATTTGTGAGCAGGAGAGTGTCAAGTCATTCTTTATGACAATATTTATTTATTTGTTTGTTTACCATAGCTCCAAGACAATCAAACCAACAGGATTTGATAATCTTCCTTTAATAAGACTATCAGCGTCATGAATCACAGTTTCTCTGGTACATAGAGGACAGGCATTATATACTGTACACACACACACACACATGTACAACCAATCAAAAGCCTAGACACGTTCTCTTTCTCCTATTCATTTGAAATAATAATCTACTAGGAATATTGTAGCAATTTAAAACTTTCATATTTTACATTTATTTAACAGGTTTACGAGCTCCACACAGTTGCGTTACAGAAAAACACATTTTCTTCCTTTTTAAAATCACACATCCAATTTTTTTCCAACGTTTTTTAACCTTCCGTTCCGCATTTGCTGCTGTAATAACCTCCGCTGCCCTGGACAGACGCTCCACTCGATGTTAAGGTATGCTTGTGGAGGTCACTCAGCTACAACGGTCGTAGTAGAGTCAGCTACTGATGTAGCGTAGTGCACCTGAAGTGTGTTTACATTTCATCCCCCAAAAGTCTTTAATAGGGTTGAGATCAGAGCTCTATAGCAGGAGACCTTCCACTCCAAGCCAGGAATAAAACCAATATCTTCACCGCGTTGGCTTTGTGTACACGGCCTGGAAAAGCCTTCACGTGGTGATTTCATTTTATTACATAACAGGATTTCCTAAAATTAAATATTGCATGTATAAAATTATAAGCAAAGCAGATTCCATCAGTGCTGTCTGCATTTCTAGTCTACATTTTTTCCCCCAACTAAGCAAGAAGCACAAAAAAAAACACCTTTCTCTATTTTCATCATTTCTTTTTTTTCCACAAACCTCCAAAAATAAAGTCCCAATAACTGACAGGTTTTTTTGCTCAGACACTGATGCAACTATCTAGAGTGTCCAAACTTTTGACTGGTAGTGTATCATATAATCTAAATCACACACTCACAGAGACAAAAAAAAAAACCCACATACAGTAGATTTGAGGCAGTCGTGTTTATGCTGCAGCTCTAAAGAACTGGAGTAAAGGGACTGAGCACAGGAATTTATGGAATAGGCGTTAAGGTGAACGTCTCCTGCTGGATCTGAGAGCGCTCTGGGAGATCCGCTGTGATCCTTTCAACAACAAGCATACAGTATAGTATAGTCGATGTACGTATGTGTGTGTATGTGTGTGTGTAATGAAACCAATAACATTATAACTGAAAATACAATTACACTTGAATATGGACTGCTTTTATGACAATAAAAAATAGTAAAACACATGAAAAACCTGAAAACATGGTACAATTTTTTTATATGACTAATCATAATAGTAATTTCTGGCAGCAAAGGCAATACAACTCAAACCTAATGTACATTATACCCTCAGTGAAGCATGGTGGTGGCAGCATCATGCTATGGGGCAGCGTTTCTTCAGTAGTCAACCGAGGCAGAGAATATGAATTCTAATGCTTTGTAATATAATTATAAAGAAATTATATTACATATTATTAACTTTTTTTTGCAGGGACGAGTGAAATATAAAAATATTACTATTACATTTTTTGACCTAAAATATTTGTTCGTAGAATTGTTTGCTATTGCGTTATCAAATGCTTATTATGTGTGTGTGTGAGTGTGTGTGTGTGTTTTCTCACTGTTCCTCAGGGCCAGCGTTCGCTTCATCGTTTTTTACAGCTCCGTTTCCATCTTCACACGCTCGCTCCGGGACTGCACAACTACCAACACACACACACACAATGCAGACACAAATACACACATTGGGTAAACAAATATGCTGCAATTATATAATATGCGTCATAAGCCGTTCTCTCGTCAAACAAACCTGCTCCTTTTTCTCCTGCATTTCAGGATGTAGGTAACAGTGACAAGGCTTTGCAGAAGGAGAAAGAGTGCTATCGCTATCACTCCAATCCTCCAGGCTTCCTGCCCGGGAGCGGTGGACTCTTGAGAGAAAGAGAGAGAGAGAAAAACGAGAGGGAGAGAATGAGCCGGGGAGACACGGCGAGTAAGATCGACAGAGCAGACACGACAGGAAGTAAGCTGTGAGTTTGAGTTGTGAAGTACGCGTTATGTCTGCAGGTTCCTCCAGCAGTTCATCACTTTCTCCCGTTTCCATACTCGGAGTTGGGGAAGGAGGGATCGCTCGCCCACCCAGCCCCAGCGACGGGACGTCCCGGTGCGCCGCTGGGTCTCTGGACATGACGATGTCATTCAGGTCATTCGTCTCTTGCATGACGTCTGCGTCTAAATGCAACACAACAGTACATGTTTCAATAGGTTTTCATTTTTCTAAGAATACTATGTTTGGAAAGGCTCAGGGGCTTCCTTTATATATATATATATATAATATATATATATATATATATATATATATATATATATATATATATATATATATATATATATATATATATATATATATATACAGTATATACACACATACAAAAAAAGCCTCCTATAGTTAAAATCTGTTTACCTGAATAAAAAAAATAACCCAAATGAAATAAATAAAATAATTTCAGTAATTGACTTTAAGTTAGGTTGAACAACATCAAATTCTCAAATGGCCCAAAAATGACCCCTACTATGAGCTGGGGGAGACATTTGTCACAGAATTGAAAAATGCAGCATGTAGGTGAGACGAGCCAATGCAAAGAATGTTAAGTGATACCGCAGATTAGATTCACACTGATATATATATATATATATATATGTGTGTATATATATATATATATGTGTGTGTGTGTATATATATATATATATATATATATATATATATATATATATATATAGAGAGAGAGAGAGAGAGAGAGAGAGAGAGAGAGAAAGACCAATTTAGAAGTAATTTGCCTATATATATATATATATATATATATATATATATATATATATATAGTATAGTGTGTGTGTGTGTTTGGGAAAAACATATGTTACATATATGAAAACAGACATTTTTTTCAAATATTGCAAAATATATGTGTCATAGATGCATGTGTCTGACAGCTATTTATATATATATATATATATATATATATATATATATATATATATATATATATATATATATATATATATATATATATATATATATAATGAAATGTAAGCAATACATTGCCATACATATCTGATTTACATACGTTCCGTCATCGTGTTTCTCCATGTAGTTCAGGAGCGCATGGTGAAAAGCCTTGGACTACGTAAACTATTCCCATAAAATATACACCAGTAAAGTTCCAGACCTCGACTAATCTCCCAAAACCTCGGTTTAAAAGTGCTGACTATTAATATTCATGTGGAATCTATTCTCCGCTTTGTGGAATTTGTGGATTTAAAGCTCCCGAGCCTGTTTGTATGACATTCTGCTGCTGCTGGTATTTGGTTGGGATTGTTTCGGAAATCAGGAAACCTTTATACACTTGTATGGATGATGTCCGGGTTACTTTATTGCCTTTCATCGCCATTCTCCAGCATGAGCAACTTCCTACTTCTCCGTAGCATTTCGGTGTTAAAAAAAAAAATGCTGGATAAGCAAAAAGCCTTCAAACCTTACATTAACACCGTGTGCAGTCTCTCAGGAGATATGTATCCCCGTTGCCCCAATTACATAACGGGTATTGTACGAGTGTATGGGTATGGTATATAGGTATGGGCAAAGGCCTCGTGTCTGTCGGGAAACTAAAATGTCTATTCAGCTTCTAATCGTTGTCTATGTACAAGAAATGATTGCGTCCTCCACGAGACAAGAATAAAAAAAACAAAAACAAAGGCTTGACCTTTTTTACGGAAAGTCAGATATGAAGCTCGTTGGCCCTGGAAAAGTGTTCAGCATTTACTTATTCATTTATCCTATTTGTTGTGTCCTGGTTAGCATTGGTGTAGCCTCCGTGTTAAAAAGTGTACCCTAGGTACTATAAAGAGTTAAACATTCATTCATTCATCTTCTACTGCTATATCCGATCTTCCCTCGGGTCTCGGGGAGCCTGTGTCTATCTCAGGCGTCTATGGGTATTAAGGCAGGATACACCCTGGATGGAATGCCAACCCAGCACAGAACACACACACACACACACACATTCATACACTAGCGACAATATTCCAAGGTGCCAATCAACCTACCGTGCATGTTTTTGGACCAGGGGAGGAAACCGGAGAACCCGGAGAAAACCCCCTGATGTTTTTTATTTTATATTTATTATTTTAACTATATATATAAGGATTATAAAGGATTATATATATATATATATTTATATATATATATATATATATATATATATATATATATATATATATATATATATATATATATATATATATATATATATATATATATAAGGATTGAAATACAGTTACCCAGTTCTTGAGAATTCTTCTCTGTGGTTTCAGGTCCCCTCACGTCTTCTTCCCCAATACGAGCTGCGGCTTCTCCTTCCACGTCCTCCTCCTCGTCCGTCTCGGATTCCTCCACATGTCCTACAACATGTACTAGTCCCTGTTCGTCTTCCTCGTCATCTGTTGTTCGCTCTAGATCGCTCTCTAGGTCTCGATCACGGTGTACTTCTGTTTGCGTTGCCAGCTTTGGCTCCAAAGCTCCTCCAGTTCCATTGGTGCCTTTGGTCTGCTCGTGAGCTTCCAGCAGCTCTGGCTCTTCGTTTGCGTTCTCTCCGTTCTCCCCTTCTGGTGCCGGTTCAAAAGCTCGGAACGCATCCACTCCGGCATGCATTCGATCTCCGATCTTGTCCTCCGATGAGTCTTTCGGGTCTTGGGTCGACTCCGATAGATCCCGTCCCACCTCTCGCTCTAATTCCTCAAGCAGTTCATTAGGTTGGGAAATGGACTCTACACCTGGCTCCGGACCCAAACCCGCACCCTGCCTAAAGTCCTCCTCATCAGTTTGTTTAGATGTGGATGGTGTTGCGTCATCGGTCTCCTGCCTTGCGTTCCCTTCGCCGAGGATTGTCGTCCCTTTGTCTCCGTCTTCTGCGTCGTCGCGCGTCGCCGGAGGCTTCCCTGCCACGTTTCCTTGCGGCCCCAGTTCTTCCACAACTTGTTCAAAAACCGCCCGCGCCTCGTCGTCCTTCGAGATCTTCACAGCCTCCATGAACGCAGCTTTTACTGATTCCATGACATCAACCAGACTCGGTAGCCCAGATGCAGGGCCGGGTGATGGAAGCGCGAGGTCTGAAGGAGCAAAACAATGTATGTTAGTTATACCAGATACTGCGTAGGCTATACATTTTATTACTTCTAAGAGCCTTATAATGTAGCACTTTATACATATGTCGATATGGTGATTGTTTCTACGCTACGTTTATTGTTCGGTGAGTCTCTGTAACATTCAGTGTGCTTCATAACATTGAAAAGGTTTGACTCGGTGACATTTGTGACATTTGTTTTGTTAAAGTAACGTAAAGAGACTTCATTGTCATTATAGTGATACTTTAGAATAGAACATGTACATTACAGCACAGTGAAATTCTTTCTTCCCATATCCTAGCTTGTTTAGAGGCTTTAGTCAGAGCCCAGGGTCAGCTATGGAGGATTAAGGGCCTTGCTCAAGGACCCAAAGAGGGCCCTCCCACATACAACGCAATTAGTCTGGTAGAGCTCGGATACCGGCAGCAGAAAAAATAGAGGAATAGACAAAGATAATGATAATTGCACCGAATTCTAAATATACAAAACAAATACAGTGGCGTATATGTACAGTGGGACATACAGACATGTACACATGTACATTATGGCATTAAACAGTAACTAATTAAATTGTTTCACAGCATTAATATACAAAAATAACTGTTTTTTGGACGTTTGGTGATCCCGTTCTCTCAAGGGATTTCTTACTTATGCCGACTCGGGAAGTTTTTCTGCAACACTTGCCCATTCATTAGGGATCAACTTACAGTCTTATTCATTCTTCATTACCATGTGAGTAAAGCTGCATTGAGACAATGTTAAACCCGCTATAACACTAAAAACGATTCCACTGGATCACTACCTTATTCTGGTCTCGGTGAAATACTCAAGTTTCGCTGGTGAAAACAAACTAAACCCCCCCAAATCCTTCTCCTTGCATCAGTTATTTTCTCTAACAGATGCCCAAGTGAGTTATTAGGCACATTAGATATATAGAAACTGCAACAAAACAGGTGCCTTGAACCAATGCACTGAAGCATCGAATCATACAGCCATACCAGTACGTGTTGTTTGCACACCAGCAATCATTTTGCCTCAATCAATCATACATTTATTATTGAAAACGTCTGAGAGCCAGTTACAGGCACCAATCAATGGGAAGGAGGGGGAAAAAAAAAAGTATATGTTTTTTTTCTGCTAGCGCGGTAAATACTCATTTGGGATGTAATACCATGTTCCGTGTCAATTATTAACCTGAAGAGTATCCTGGGATAAGAGTAGTATGTGTATTTTCATTCTCGAACGTACCTTGACCATGGCACAGATTTAGCAGCAGGACCCCTATGAAGGCTTTATAAAGACAGAGCGCCATAATGCTGAGAGATGACAGACGTCCAGAGGGCCTTTTTTTTTTTTTTGAGATGCAAAATAGAGAAGTCCTTCTGTTGGTCCTCGAAGCGAAGATCTTGTGGTTCGTAATGGATATAAGGCAGCGCGAGTCGTCCGTGCAGTCTGCATGCCGCATGCCGCTCCGGCCCGAAAAAGTCACACGCTTTTGCGGAATGCCACCCAGAACCAAGGCCAGGCCACAGCAACATGTCGCACTCCAGCTCCAAGACTTATTATAGCAATTATAAGCAAGCTGTGAGGTTGTCGAGGGCAATATTCTTGGCTCAAATGCCAGGAAAGAAAGTGAAAGGAGGAATAGATCAACACGGGTCACCTAGACGTCGTTTAATCATCGCGTACGTCGCATTCTAAATCACGCACGTCTGTTCCGTGGAAGTGGCTGAAATGGGGAATTGATATGTTCTGGGGAACCGGAGGTTGGCAAAATGACACACGCACGTAGTAAATGCAGATAATGTGTGTTTTAAAAGACTCGAGAATCATAATAAGTTCTAGTACTTCGGATACTTAAGTACATTCATTCATTCATTCATTCATTCATTCATTCATCTTCTAGCGCTTTATCCGATCTTCCCTCGGATCACGGGGAGTCTGTGTCTATCTCAGGCGTCTATGGGCATTAAGGCAGGATACACCCTGGATGGAATGCCAACCCATCGCAGGACACACACACACACACACTCACATTCATACACTAGGGACAATTTTCCAAGTTGCCAATCAACCTACCGTGCATGTTTTTGGACCGGGAGGAAACCGGAGAAAAAACCCACTGAGGCACGGGGAGAACATGCAAACTCTACACACACACAAACACACACACACACACACACACACGGCGGAAGCGGGAATCGAACCCGCAACCCTGGAGGTGTGCGGCGAATGTGCTAACCCCTAAGCCACCGTGCCCCCCTCCTTCTACTATTACTGGAGTTTTATTTTACCAAGTGTATCACTTGACTTTTACTCAAATACATGGTTTTGTGTACTCCGTCCGCCACTGTCTAAACAACCAGAATCAACATCGTTCAGCGGCGGTTATTAAACGTGGCGGCTCCGAAACTCGCTTGAGGTATATAACGACATGTCAGCATTCTTTTATTCTAAACGCAAATATGGAGCGATCACATGATCCGTCTCCTGATTTGTGCTGATTTGTAAGACGTGCCACCCGGTGTTACTGGCAGTAATTGGGACGCCTCCCACAGTGACTGGCAACACGCGGCGCTAAAATGGCCGCACGTGTGAACGTATGCACCGGCGTTTAAAAATTGTCAGGTCCAGGACACACTCGAGCAGCCGCTGGAACTAAATACTCCGTGTGTAACGCTTCACTTGTGCTCTGCCTCACATGCAAATTGGCTTCACTGAAAAGCATAAATGTAAAATGCATTTTTAATATCTTTCGCAAAGTGGCTCTGCGTACCAGGACTAAAACACATTGTGCTGTACAGATGGACTTCTTCTCTACGGGATTGTGTTTCATTCTTCCTGTTCTTTCTCTTTTCTTTTCTTCTCTCTCTCTCTCTCTCTCTCTCTCTCTCTCTCTCTCTCTCTCTGTGTGTTTGAGCTATGCTAATGCAGTCACATGTCACTCACACTGATCTAAGTCGGCGCTGGAGAGAGGTGTTACCTCGTGACTGCTCACAAGCTGCGGATGCAAACGAGTCGCACAAAGAAAAAGTGCATTACAGGTCGCTAAAGAACTTGGCAAAAAAGATTAAGGAATAAAGGAATGTACGGCCTCTCGGTCGGCTTTATTTGCTTTATTGTCAAACAAACAAAAACAAAACTACTGTTTAGCTGCGATATCAAACAAAACTAGAGTTAAGTTTGTGCCTCCTCTATAGATATCTACCGAAAGGTTGCCAGGTTGCAGCAAAATAACGCAAAATCTCAAACAATAGCCCTTTAAAAAAAAAAACAAGCAATGGAAACCGTAAATCATTCGAGTATCGCAAACAAATTTCTATTTTCGCGTATGTTACTTATTAATGTTATGTTAATTAATTAAATACAAGTACATTTATTGGTCAAGTTCACTTAGTGGGGGATTCTAGTGTATTGTAAAAAGGACAAGAGGGTTTAAATCTCAAACGAGTGGGTTTAAATTAAAGGAAGGCCTTTTTAGAATCGAAAGTGTTATGTATTTTTTTATTTATTATTTATTACCCAGGAAGGGATATGATTTAAACTATGGTTAACTACCGCACTTCAAACTAAAGATAATACAGTAGATTGTAAACAATGATTTCAAAAAGTAGACGTAAACAAAGAAATAAATACATTTAATTACAGTAATGCAAGTACATTTTATCCCCCCCCCATATAAATATCACATGTAAATTAAAAGGTTCACACAGCCAGGGTCCGGGTTCGATTCCCGTCTCAGCCAGGTGTGTGGAGTTTGCATGTTCTCCCCGTGCCTTAGGGGGTTTTTCTCCGGGTTCTCCGGTTTCCTCCCCGGTCCAAAAACATGCACGGTAGGTTGATTGGCACTTTGGAAAATTGTCCCTAGTGTACGAATGTGTATGTGAATGTGTGTGTGTGTGTGTGTCCTGAGATGGGTCGGCATTCCATCCAGGGTGTATCCTGCCTTAATGCCCATAGACGCCTGAGAGGGAAGATCGGATAAAGCGGTAAAAGATGAATGAATGAATGAATTAAAAGGTACAAGCGATATAAATTTTCGATGAATTTGCCCACAATGAGGACGATGTCATTACAATCACAACAAAGCGTGTATAATTTGAACCCTTTGAATACATATCCTCAGTACTTGTAAATGAGATTTGACTCGATGTAGATGTTTTCTTTACAGAACTATTATATATTTAATGTCGGAAACCGAATTAAACCAAGTAATAGTCAAACTAGTGCATGGTTTTTGGAAAATATCGTTCCATACATTTGCGTGTGTGTATGCGTGTGCATGAAGGTGAAGGTATCTAGGACATCTTTTTTGGGTCATAAACTTGAAAAATTCCATCACGTTTCCTTCGTCTCGTACACACGTCTACGGCAAACACGCAGCGACATCAGAGGTGGGATGCAATGGATATAGAACCCTTCTTCTGCTCGTGGGATCCTGGGTTTATGTGAGAGGAAACACATTTTTACAGTAGAACAAGTACAATAGAACCTCAGAATACTAATACTAAAAACACTCCATAGTGACATAATTATAAAACCGTCATGTCTGTCATAGCCTCGTCAAACAAATCCACTAATAAGAATAGAGCGCATCTACGCCCATATATGGCAGAAATGGGTCCTGCCTTCTATGAAATATGACTGTGCCATAGTGCGTTAGAAGGGGTTTTATTCCTTTATATATTTCTGTAGTTCAATAATATATAAGAACTTTTATTAGACACTTGTGTATATATAATATATATGTATATATATATATATATATATATATATATATATATATATACATATAAAACTGTATACCTTTGTATGTTATGTGAAACTGGTGGTTTGTTGGTGCGACCGCAATAATATCAATATAATAATATTAATATATTAATATTCATATTCCCTAACGTTTTTCAGTGAGCATGATTACGCCAGCATTCGTAAGCTTTGTTCGTTGTTTCAGGCAGGCAGATACAACCAGCCAACATCCGCCACATGGGAAGACCGTGATTTATGACGCCCCATCAGTGTATGCTAAACGGAGGAAGGAGTTTCTTGAATGTTAAAATGTCACATTTGGACCAGAGTGCATTGCAAAAAAAAAAAAATAGCACTTTTGGGTGAAACATCCCCCGCTGATCTCCTGTAATAACATCGGTGCAGGTGCTAATTGAAATCCGACTGCAAAAATAGCAGAAATGTGAGAAGACGAAGGTGAAGACGAAGACGGGGGGGGACCATAAGCAAAGCAACCAAACGAGCAAAGTGCCGGTGTTTTCCAACTGATGAGTGTTAAAAATAGATTCGAAACGATTTTCCTTCATTATGAAGAATAAAAATAGCTTTACCGAAAAAAAATGGATTAGAAAGACAATTTTATGAATTATTCTCTTTAACAATTTAAACAGGCTTTGTCTCGCTGCTTTATATTTGCGTCTTTTCTCACTTTCCTCATCAAAGTTTAACTTTAAGAGAGAAAACCTTGAGAGGATCCACAATGGCACATTCTTTTACAGAAAGATATGTTTTGGGAACTACACTCTGTAAATAAGTGTGTGTGTGTGTGTGTGTGTTTGGGGGGGGGCGGTGAGAGTGAAATAGATGTGGAAGACAATGGTGTTAGTCTGATTTCTAAATAGAGCACTTACATAAGCATTATGTAAGTTGGGAGCCTTTATCAATATTTCATTACCTCGCTGTTTGATGTCACTACAGTGCTGTCTGATTCAGGAGTCCACGCGTGCGTGCGTGCGTGTGGGTGTGTTTTGTGTGTGTGTGTGTGTGTGTGTGTGTGTGTGTGTGTGTGTGTGTGTGTGTGAGTGAGAGAGAGAGAGAAAAGAGCAGACAAAAAAAAAAAAGGTTGAAGCAGAGGATGACCTTTTGGGAAGACCCGGTGATAGAGGTGTGTGTGTGTGTGGGGGGGGCCAAGTCTGTGTTCCAATCCCATTTTTAACGCATCTTTATTGACTTCCTGTTAAGACTTTCCCACTCGGGAGGGGGGGGGGTCCATATCCACTGGCATGTTAAAAAGCCATTCCAGTACATGCTTAGCTGGGGAATAGAGCATTTTAATGCATATCAGTGAATTCTTGATACAGACAGACAGACAGACAGATAGATAGATAGATAGATAGATACTGTAGAATAAAAGGTGGATGATGGATGATGGATGTGGGTGGAAGGATACAGGATGGATAGACAGGATGGAAGATAGATAGATAGATAGATAGATAGATAGATAGATAGATAGATAGATAGATAGATAGATAGATAGATAGATAGATAGATAGATAGATAGATAGATAGATAGATACTGTAGAATAAAAGGTGGGATGGATGGATGGATGGATGGAGGGATAGATAGATAGATAGATAGATAGACATGATAGTAGATGGTAGATAGATAGATAGATGGGATAGATAGATAGATAGATAGATAGATAGATAGATAGATAGATAGATAGATAGATAGATAGATAGATAGATAGATAGATAGATAGATAGATAGATAGCTGGATAGATAGATAGATAGATAGATAGATAGATAGATAGATAGATAGATAGATAGATAGATAGATATAGATAGATAGATAGATAGACTAGATAGATAGATAGATAGATAGATAGATAGAATGATCGGGTAGATAGATAGATAGATAGGATAGGATAGATAGA
>JACRUU010000028.1:5701876-5704376 GCA_030449085.1 Kryptopterus vitreolus | reverse complement strand
GCTATTTTGTAGAGTATAATGGTGATCAGTGATTGGTGGGGATATTTATTTATTAAAGTATAATGGTGATCAGTGATTGGTGGGGACATTTGGTCGAGTATAATGGTGATCAGTGATTGGTGGTAATAGATTGTTGGGTTTTCTTGCAACCTGCAGTTTATAACTTGTAAAAAAAAAAAGTAATAAAAATAAAAAAGTAATCAGTGGTGAATAATTGTAAAAACGATGATTCGGAGAGAAACATGAAGAACCATGGTCCTGGTGAGTTTTTTTGTAACGGGGGTGGGGGGTGGGGTATGCCTGCGCGTGTGCCTGCGCGTGTGCCTGCGTGTGTGTGTGCGTGCGCGCACGAGTGAGAGCGTTCGAGCGCGCGCGGCGTGTTGTCTCTCGCGCTCCTTCCCTGAAGCGCTACACCGCTCGCACGCCTCTGCCAGCGCTCCTCATTTCTTATCCATTTATTACCCCCAAAATCACTCAAAGTAGTTTAGACTCGTAGCAGCTCTGTGTGTGAATTACTTCTCTTTTTTTTTTTTTTTTTTAAATTGTCTCCTGCTCGGGACGAAGAGAGACCAGGACTCCGCTTGGACATTCTCCTTATCCGACTTCTCCACGGAACACTGGGGTGAGTTCATTACTTTCTGCTCCCAACACTGAAATAGTGCACAGTATTTACTAATGCTGCATATGGAAAGGGTAAATAACATTTTTTCTTGCATGCAATGTAGAAGTGTTGCATTTGTGTAAAGTAGTTGTTGTTGGATGCATCTTTAACTAAAAGGATAGGTAGATGGATGGATGAATGGATAGACAGTGAAGACACATCTCCCACTTTTCCTCCACTTTTATCGCTGTAAATATTTCCTGCGATTTTCTTTTGCAACCCTTACGAAGCCTCATTATTGACCAATGATTGACACCCAAGTGTTTGTTGCATAATTCCTTACATCCCAGAATGCCTCCGCCAGACTCCCATCTGGTCAGGGATTTTACAATTCCGTTCCAGATCGGAAGAATTCCGGACTTTTGTTTCCCCTCGGGAGTGCGGGGAATCGCATGGCCGAATCCTCCGTGTAGGCATGAATGTGCAGAACACCTGTATCATCAGCATCTGTTCACAAGCGTCCCGTAGAAACTTGCCTGAGACGCGGTGATCCTTAGTATACATGACCGGTATTATACTTTGAGCAGTTCGAGATCCTGTTTTAATCCCATATAGTAATATATTACATACCGTGTGCAACCTTCGAGCATCTGCTATTTCGTTATTGTCACTTTATGGGCTGTGAAGCGCGACGTGCCGCCAATCATAACCCGTCTATAAAAGATCAATGAGCGGATCGATTTCATAGACGTTTTCTCCCCAATCCAGTCAGAGCGAAGACGAATCCAGGAAGTGTCTCGGTTAGTAAGCAATACGCAACGTTTCCAGAAAAGCAGGATGTTTCGGACAAGCGGCAAAGTGTCCGGGCAAAGTGCTTCTGGAAGTGAAAGCTGTTAAAAAAATTCGAGTCAATATTCAAAATGGCAGCCAAAACGGGACACTCATTCAGGGAGGACGAGCGCTCTGCGTTCCCCCCCCCCCCCATCCCCCCCCCCCCCCCCCTTTTCCCCCCCCCCCCCCCCCCCCGCCCCTTACGGTACTTCAGTGAACAAGCTAATGTTATTAACTTCAGGTCCATCATCTCTGGAAAGGAGAAATAATATTTTCTATATATACAGTAGTGCGAAAAGAATAACGTTAAATTAAACCTTTGTGCACGACACAGCTCTACCTCTGCCATGTTAATCCATATAACCATATATTAATCCATATATTAATCCATATAACCATATATATATAACCATTCTATATCCTTAAACACATCTACGCGGCGCGTCTCTAGAGAAAGCGTCTAAATACATAGAATACAAATACTGGTTGTATATTTATTAGGACGGTCTTATTACGATTAATCGATTACGATTAATCGCACAGTCGCTGTGAGTTAACACGTTAATGTACCATATGTGAATTCTTTTCATGTTTGTATACTCTAACTGTAACAAGTGTTACATAAATTATATCACCATCCCTTTAATATATCCCTTTAATAAAATTATTGATTTATATATTCATATATTCATTCGTTAATTTCAAATTTTTTTTTTAATTGTTAAATATGGTACGTGGGTCCTTTAAGAGTTATGTTCCAGTTGCTCTTCATTTATAGCAAGTATATAGTAGGCGTATATAGCGAGTGGCTAGTAGGCGTAATTCGAGGAAATTTCGGAAGCGTGATTGGATGCACGTTGCTAGGTGTTTTTTTTTTTTTTTTTTTTTGGTTAATAAAGCACATCAATCACTTTTCTATACATTACAAGCGGTAAGCGCAGATCCTGATGCCTGCTTCGTTAATAAAATTGGCGCGCTAAAGTGAATTTGCGTTAACTATGCCCTAATATTTATTTATATATATATATATATATATATATATATATATATATATATATATATATATAT
>JACRUU010000028.1:5621876-5696876 GCA_030449085.1 Kryptopterus vitreolus | reverse complement strand
GTGAAATCAGAGGAGCACAAAAGGAACGGAGTGCGGAGTGGATTTAGTATATAGCAAAGCCGCGCATACATAATACATATACCTCAGGATGGTGAAACGGTTGCACCGCGAGAGTTATTCTGACTAAAGTAGCACGCCAAGGGAAAATGCCCCAGTTTCCATACTCACTCTATATATGACAAAGGTGTAATAGTATCTCTTCTTCATTTCAGCCTTGCTACTTCCACCTTATATTATACCCCAGTTATTTCTGAGTGTCCGTTACAAATTCCAGGCATTTCCCCTGATTATAACTCTAGAAAGACTAGTTGGGGAGACTACTAGTGATTTTTGGGTATAGGATCGGCACTAATTCACCTCACTGTCCCCGGTACTGTCGTCCCATCGCGTCGCGTCGATTCGAGGACGTTTGCATTAAACCGTACAGATTCACATTCGGTTAATGTTCACGTCAGACTGAAGAGGAAGCGCGATGTCCTGTACTGTGACTGTACCCGTGGCATGATTGTTGATGCCAGATGGCCTGGTTTGCGTATTCCAGAAACTGCTGATCTCCCGGGATTTTTTCCACGGTATTCTCTAGAGTTTACACCAAAATGCTGGATGAAACGCGTTGCCGTATAAAGAGATCGGAGAAGTAACTGACAGGAAGTATCCACGGTGAGCAAAAAGGCGTCTCGGAATGCACGACACGTGCACAATTGGGATTGATGGAGTACAGTTAGGGGGGAAAAAAACCCATCCGGGTTAAAATCCTGTCAAATCCTAGGACCCGTATTGGACAAATAGCAGATGATTCAGGTGCTCCCGATAGCCTGAGATGTACTACAGGACCTCACGTGTATGCTGAGGTGCTTTTCTGCTCGCCACTATTGCAAAGAGTGATTTGTTCGGGCTGCTATAAGATTTCAGGCAGCATGATGCAATCTGGCCATTTTTGCTCTTACATTTCCACTCAGAAAACTGTCGCTCACTAAACTCTAGAGACTGTAGTGTGGGAAAATCCCATGAGATTTTTATTTATTTATTTATTTATTTTTGGAATCTCCATCGCAGCCCATCTGGTTCTAACAAACAAACAAGCCAGGAGAAATCGCACTTTCTCTTTTTTTTTTTTTTCCATTCTGATATTTGACGTGGACGTTCACTGTAGGTCTTACACTGTATCTCTTCTCATCATTTTACTGCTCACTGCACGAATGTGTAGTTGTTCCTAATAAAGTGGACAGTGATTTGTTTTGCGCCGCCCCCGGAACGTTGGAACAAATTTTCAAGGCTGGAGCGGAGATATGGGTTTCCTTTAAGTGGGCCGTTGATTACCGGCGTAACGTCGCGACTTTATTGCCGTTGTGTCACGAATGGAGAGCGATAAAAGTGGTTTATGCGCGTTTAAATATATAGGCCCTGTGCTGCGCTAGCTCGAGCAAACCTGTCTGAATTACG
This sequence comes from Kryptopterus vitreolus, assembly GCA_030449085.1. Taxonomy (NCBI): domain Eukaryota; kingdom Metazoa; phylum Chordata; class Actinopteri; order Siluriformes; family Siluridae; genus Kryptopterus; species Kryptopterus vitreolus. The sequence continues at coordinate 5,695,433 of JACRUU010000028.1, read as the reverse complement.
TTTATTTACGGACAGCGTTATTCAAGCCAACATCCACTCCCTGTGGGATTCCATTTCAGCACGAGGGGGGGGGGGGTCGCCTATAGCATTGCTTCTGTCCGCATCTTATTATGGTTTTTGAAGTGCATGCATATAGAATCGAGCTCTGATTATGTTTGTGGGTCTGAACCGTAATTTCTGACACAAAGGATCCAATGTAGTCGGACAAAATCCACCTATTTTTATTAGCAAAATCTTTTCACTTTGGCTAAATTCTGTTAGACTATCACTGATGGAGACAATCATCCCTTATGTGTACATAGAGCTTTAAAGTTCACGCTAACTTCTGGCGATACCTTCTGTCTGTACCCATCTTTCCAGACAACTTGGCGTCACTGTCTCATAGAGCTACGTTGCATACAGGAGCTCTGCATCTAATGCCTTCTGTCTTGAATTTCTCATTTGGATAAAGTTGAACGCCAAAAAGGGGCTGAAGAGGGGAAAAAAAAAACACTCGCTAATCTTGTTTACCTGTCCAAATTGTTCTCGTTTTAAACCCCACTGTAACCGGAGTAGCACAGAACTGCTGACGAACAAATCAGCACCATAATTGCTAAGCACAATACAGATATTTGCGAAAACAAAAATTGAATGCGTATGAGTAGAGTTTTCCTTCCTTTACACAGCTAATATATAATACACACACACACTCTTGTCGTCGGAGTTAAAGCAGATTCACTTTAATGCCAGAAATGCTATTAGCGAGTGATCTGAGTGATTAGCGAGTGAATGAAACCCGATCAAACGAATAAAGAAACTTCAACGTTGTGTCATAGATTTTTCGACTATATACAGTCGTTTAAGTACCTTTCTAGGAAGCCTAATGCTAGCTAATATGCTACAAAGCTAGCTAGCATGCTACAAAACTAGCTTGCACGTTAGCTAGTGTCGTTTTAAAGCATTTCAGCATTTTATTACTTATATCCATTCATCTGTAAAGAACACAAACGCCTTCCTGGACACGTTCTGCTTCATCTCTCAGACGTTTTAATGGTTAAATGTCATTAGAGGTAAATTGATGTTGAATAATCTAAGACGCATGCAATGAAGGGGATTCCGAGAGGAAATGGTAGCTGCTTGTTTATTTTAATTTGTAAGTCATTGAAATATTTACTATGAACCGTGTAAATTATGGTTATTTGTCCACATGCTTAGTTAAAGTTTTCACGGATTGATGGAGCAATTAGAGAGTGATTTAGGGTGTTAGACGGTGCATGTGTGTATCTGTGTGTGTGTGTGTGCTTAAGATACTATTAATCTTTCAGGAGAATCCAGAGGAGTCTGTCTTTCATTCGGCCCGGCATGAGGCAGCATGCGCTTACTCTTAATTTAGCACAGGTAAGCAGAGCAGGCGCAGCACGTTTGTGCTGTGTCAATATTTCCTTTGCACATGTCCACGAACACATCCTTTATTCTTATTTATTCTTATTTTTATTCCTATTCTTTCCTAGTCAAACTTTCTCTGGGAAAATGTATTCTAAGCTGGAGAAAATTCTCCCAGCGTGTGTGTGTGTCTATATATGCTCATAAAGCAGTCTGTGCGCCGGAGAGAGTTTTTAGAGCATACTCTGATACATTATTGAAGGCTACTCAGAGAGGCATCCTACTCTTTCTGGCAGTCAGGCGACGTAGTATACTAAAAATATACGTGTACCTCATCTGCGTCGGTCCCCCCTCGCCATAAAATAGTCATAGCTTTAACAATGACATAAGACGGAGAAAAAGCTTGAATTTTTCTGCTTTTAAAAGCTAGCTTAAAATGTAACGGATTAAAGTATTTAAACCATTGAATGTCCCTTTTAAAACGTATTATTATTATTATTATTATTATTATTATTATTATTATTATTATAAAAATTAGACCACTATTGGTCTACTATAACAAATTACCGAGCCGAAGTGCAGCACGGGGCTTCGGTGAGAATTATGCACGTTCCTTTCAGCACCAAATGATCGACGACACTGTATATGAGTAACTGCGGCAGATAGGAATAGTAGTTCTGCCACTTGCTGAGACTGTTCGAGGAAGTGGGTTATTAACCTTAAGTTGGACCTGCAGTACTCGCTGACAGTGATGCATCATTGCAGAGTATTACAGCTTGTTATTTTTTTTTACTGTAGACTTGCATGCGGTGCCTCACTTCAGTAAAGATGATCAAATGACCGTAGCTGGTCACAAAAGATGGCGTATGATGATAAGTATGATACGTTTCTACCGTGTCAACATTGCACTCGTCCCATATTGCAAAACACCAAGCCAGAGAGGCGAACTTGCATCCCTGAGATTTTACCCCCATAATGTGGACTATAGAACTTTAGTAGTCCAGGAAACACCTAAGGGCCGTGGCTTTGAGGACGTCAACAGTCTGCTCCAGTGTTTCAGGACCCAGGTTGCATTCGCTCACCAATCACTGCACGCTTTTAATGTTTAACTGTAATAAATGGACATCCGGTGCCACCCAGACGAGAACGGGCTCCCTCTTAAGGTCCGGTGCCGTTATTACCGCATCATTTTCTCTGAAGCTGCTTCTAGCCAGTTTGTCTATGTGTTAAAGCGCTATACAAATCACTTGATTTGATAGACCTTGAAGGGGAAGAAAAAAAACCTCCTGTGGATGTCAGTGATTGGATCGGATGTACCTGAAATGCTTTTTTTCTTTTTTTCTTCATTTCTAAACGTTTCCTTTTACAGTTAAAAATGCCATAAAACAGGATCTCTCTTTTGGCTTCCTAAAAGGAGCACCTCTGTTCTATACCATACCCAAGATCCATATGCACCCCACTCCTTTCGATCGAGTCTGTCAGTAAGGCTGAACCTGTGAAGGAACGGGTCGGCCTCACTGACCGACGCCAATTCCCACAATATCACTTTTTTCCGGCCGGTCCCGGATATAGACTAAATGTATATGTGGCAGCCGGTTGCCGTGAGTTAAAACCCCAGGGATGACTGCTCTATGGGAGCTCATCGTCTTTTTATGGCCCTTTTTTTTTTTGTAACACAAAGGACTGCCACACAACCCAATCACCAAGAGCGTGCAGTGCAGTGAAAGTGCAGTTCAGTGAAAGAACCTGGGCAAGGTTAAATTACCTTGTCGCTTTCTTCAAGGCCAAATTACTATTTAAATCAATTGGCAGCCATGTGAAATTGAACTATTTTATTTATAAAGAATGCATCTGGCCAGCAGAGCAGTGATTGGGCTCCTTACAAATGCCTCATAAGGAGGTGCTCCATGAAGATGCAATCTCCAAACACCTTTTTTAATTAGTGTCGCAAACCCGGGACCATGTTGCATGCAATATACATGAATATATGCCCAACAATAAAGACCTCGGTATCTTTTAAAAATTGTTCTAAATTGTCTCATTTTTCTCTACCCTCTTATTAATTCTTCTCCTCTTCCTCCCTCTCAGATCCGGTAGTATTCTCGACACAGCATGAGCAAGGTAAGAGCTGTAGACTCCTCTAACATCACCACCATGTTTTCCCTTTAGATAAAAAAAAAAGGTGAAAAAAAAAAGGGTTTGTGTGTTTGCGCTAACCAAGAGTCTCATCCCACTCATCCTTGTTCGGTCTCAGAAATATCAGTCACACAGAAACCACGTGTATGAAAGAATGCCAAAGTCTCCTGACAAAGAGAGAAGGCATATATAGACCTCCATGACAGCTACGAGAGTTACATATAAGTACATGTTGTACAAAAACCTTGCAGAAGGTCACGGTGGTGGTGTGGTGCGTCGTTCACTGGACAAAAGTATGCAAAACGTACAGTAAGAAGAAGAAGTAAGACAAACTAGATCATGTAGAATAAGTGATTTTGACTATTAATAACCGTTCCTTTGTATAAAAGTGTAACACAATAATGGGAAGAAGAATGACTCGGACACACGACAGCTATAGCATGAACCAAAGCAAAGGCGTAAATATAAACAAAGGGATTCAGGCGGGATGTGTTGGTTGTGACAATGACCGGTGGTGACTCGCTATAGAAGGAAAGCTGTAGAGCGCACGTGCCCGCCGCAAGACAGCTTTAACAGGTGTACGTTTGTCTTAAAATTAAGCTATTCTTTATATTTTATGAATAAAAATATTTTATTTTATTTTATATGCACGTTAGCACGTTCGCCTCACACTGCATATGTGTGTGTGTAGTGTGTGCATGTTCTCCCCGTGCCTCAGGGGGTTTTTTTCCGGGTTCTCCAGTTTCCTCCCCGGTCCAAAAAACATAGGTTGATTGGCACCTTGGAAAATTGTCCCTAGTGTATGAATGTGTGTGTGTGTGTGTGTGTGTGTGTGTGTGTGTGTGTGTGTGTGTGTGCCCTGCGATGGGTTGGCATTCCATCCAGGGTGTATCCTGCCTTAATGCCCATAGACGCCTGAGATAGACACAGACTCCCCGTGACCCGAGGGAAGATCGGATAAAGCGGTAGAAGATGAATGAAGGTATATTTTAAGCTTTAGAAGATGAATTGAAGGTATATTTTAAGCGTGCAAACTACATCTCCCACAATGCATGCGATTGTCAAACGTGAAGTGACTGCATCGCGTCACTAGAGTGCAGCGTATCCCAGATCGGCGTTTACCGATGGCGATTTTTGTTTCAAGGAGAAAAAGCGCTGTGTGTGTGTGTGTTGTGTTATGAGGCGGCGTCGCTCATCAAAACACTATATACCGTCTTTTAGTTACAACTCGCCCTCAAGGGCAGCCATAATGCTGATGTGGCACCGCGGTGACAATGAGTTCGAGTCCCCTGCTGTCGACGAACACACAGGCGGCAGGGTGTCAAGGTGATGAAAGTCAAATGGGATACAAACGAGATTACATTTGTGGAAGCGAAAATGACCCGCGTAAGCATTTTTAGCATTTCTGGCCACGAATCCGTCTCATAACCGCAGGTCAAAAGGAGGTCACCCCCTGTTTTGTTTTATGCAAAGTGTTTGGTTGGTAATGTGTTTGTTTTTTTTTGTTGTTGTTTTTTTAGGCCATTATACCTAATCTGAAGATTTGGTATAATGTAGTAAAAATATCAGTATGTGAATATTTCACGATGGCATTAATTTGATTGGGCGGACTTTGGAGGTATAGTGTCCGGTCAACTTTTCTTATCCACGCAATCCAGGTTTTCCTAGCCTTTAATATTTTTGGCACATGGATTTTTTTATTTTATTTTTTTTATTCTAAAATGTTACAAGAGAACCAGAAATCCAGCAAAAAAACTCAATATGGTACTTACACAAGATAAGTGCTTTCACCCCTATAAATAATAATCGTACTAACAGGGTTTTTACACCATCTTAAGATTTAGAAATCAAACTTTTAGTCCTTTTAAAAAGTTTAATTCGCTGTACGATAAATCATTTCGTACAGGCTTTCATTTTTTACGGTGTTCATGTAATTCAACTTCTAATGAAATTTGTTTGTGTTTATTATTTGATTCTTCTTTCTTTTGATCGTTCAGATAGAATCTCTCTTCGATTGTACCACAGAACATTTAAATATTTAGTGATATGTGTGTTTTTCTATTTATTTATTTATTTTAAGGGGGGGGGGTTGTCATGAGAGAGCTAATTATTTTTTTTACATTCATGATACCTTCCCAAACCCTGTATTTATAGAAGGGAAAAAAGGGAATAGCAAAAATGTATGTTTTAATGTGAAAATGTCACTCGTTCACGAGAGTCAAATAATAGAACAATAGAATTTATATTTGGACTTTTTCGTGTTTAAGGCGTATCTGCGTCCGTGACATTTTTGGATTTTTAAACATTATTATTATTATTTGTGACTTCATTTTCGACTTCATTATAAAGAAAATGGTTCGCGGTAACATCAAGAAAGTAAAGTTATGGAAACTAGTAACTGATGTACAAGGATAAGGAGTTAATAATAATCAAATTAAATGATTAGAATCGCAGACACCTTTTTTTTGTTTTGTTTTGTTTTGTATTTGGTATTTGTCGTCTTTTCATAGCTTGTATACATTGGAAAGAAAAGCTCCCTCCTTCCAAATGCATGGTGCAACTAATATGCAAGAATACATAACGGCAGACAAGGCTACAGTAACCAAAGCCCAGTAACACAACTGTGTGACGACCCACAGAGTTTAGTGTTTACCGTCCATTATGCATTCGGAGTATACGATTATTTAATCTTATTTTCTATATTCACTGCAAAATGTACACAAATCTAATATAGCAAGTTGTTTATAAGGAATTCATAATCCAGGTCTTTGTGTGTAACATGATTACTCACTCTTTGTGTATGCCACAAAAGTAAGGGGGGGGGAGATGAAGATGAAACAATGGGAAAAGAAAAGATGTCTTATATTTTGGTTAAGAGTTTAGAAATTCTGTTTATGCCAGTACGTCATGCTGAGCAAGCAGGTTTGAAATTTGGCGCGGGTCGAAATCTTGCGCAAGTGCCAAAATCTTTCTTTCTCTCTCCCTCTATCCATGATTTTCTCAACAACTACACCAAAATGATCAGAATAAGGACTGTTTGTGTTTGTGTATATGTATGTATGTATGTATATATATGGAAGGCTGACTGGCAGGCTGTATCTTGGGCAAGTATGGATTTTGCCTAAACCCAGATCATTCATTGATTGGAACTCCTCTGTGTTTGATGGCAGGTGCCACAGTATTCACTGACAGCTTTCACAGGGGATGCATGCGGCTTGTGGGTCTGTCGCACCTGTGCATAAGCTAAACGACGTGCAGGTTTTAGCCATATTCCTGCTGAGGTTTAGTCATGTTGCTGGTGGTCTCAGCATTGCTCCCTGATGCCCCCAGAGGTGGCAAAAGCGCACGCATCCTTCACTTAAGTAGAGCTCAGTGGTTGGGGCCATTGGCCTCTGGACTGGGAGATCTCGGGCTGATACTAGTGGACCCTTAAGCAAGGCCCTTAACCCTCAACTGCATAGATGCATGACTCTCTCGATAAGGGTATCTGCCAAATATCGTAAATGTAAGAGTACAGGTACTCATGTTTTAAAAGTCTGTACAGTGTCAGGCTGAGGACAACATGCATTAATTAATAAATAAATAGATTTTATGAGTGAAAGTAAAAATAAACAAACAGTGAAGACCAGAGACTTTATCACAGATGAAAGAAATGGAGATGCTTGGTGATTTCTTGGTTTATATGCATGATGCATCAATGCCGCACACCATCCTGGACCTCTTTTTCCCCATGTCGGGTCACTATATTGTCCAGCCGAACCGTTATTTATCTTTGCTCTCGCTATTTGTGGATAGTCTGGGACATGATTTTTTTTTTACCTGTTTTTTTTTTTTTTTATATATATTTATATTTTTATATACATATATTTATATATTCTGTGCGGATTTTAGTAACCGAACGACCTTTCGTGTAAGGCGGCTGACGGGGTCTTGGTTGCCGGTGCTGCTTGCTCTGGCTTTCCGGACCACCTTTGGCAGGTTTCACCAGGAGAACATTTGCTGTCTTGGGTGGATGAAGGCTTTTGGCAGCATCTCCCGTGGGTGTGGGGTCTGCTCTTCTGGACTGCTTTGCCCACTTTGATCTACAGCTCCAAGAAAAAAGCGCCTCTGAAAGCCTTTTAAACACGGACGGTGTTTGGTGCGAAGTGATAATTATTCTGAAATGTTCTTTTTGACCTTTTCGGGACGTGTTAAAGTGCAGCGACAGGATGTCATCGTCGTTGTAATGCAGCACGTCAGTGTGGACAGTAGCTCTCCAGGGTACCATAAGTACTTAATAGTGCACGGTACCTGAAATCTATCAGTGCTGGAGTCAAAGATCATTATAGATGTCTTTTAAGAACTATCACTTTCAAGAGTTCAATGCTTTGGTAGGTCTTGTTGGCCAGGCGACTCTGGAGTTACCTTGGACCTCCATGTGTTTGTTTATATAGTTATATAGCGTATAGTTGGTCCTTGATGCCATGGTGTGGCGCGCACACACTCTTCATGGATATTATGTACCACTCCGGACTCTCCTCTGTAGGTCATCATGAGAAATTTGAAGTTTTATCGATTTCATTTCCAAGCGGGAAACCAACCGCAGATTCATAGTCATATTGGTGGTGACACCTTGCTTGAAGCATATTCGTTTATTATAATGATTACACTCGTGTAGCCACATTGTAGAGCGCTTCCTGCGGTCCATCTAGTGAACTGATGTTTAGATTACCACATAAGGTCCTGGCCGATTGGGCATCCGGAAGGTCCTGGCGGATTTCCAGGTGAAAAAAAAAAATGCATCCAGGAATCGATAAGAGGATTTTCGATTCCCAACCGCAGTCATAATTGAGTCCAAAAATCAAAGGGTATCCTCCTGCAGGAACAGTTTAGACAGTGAGTGCCGTTTGTAGTTGCGTTGGTTGTAGCTGTAAAACCTACAAACGATTATTTTCGTTATCGTTTTCTCTTTGAATCATTTTTAAGTTCTATAATAGAATATAATTGGAATTGTTACGAGTTCTGTTAAACCCTCCAATAACGCTCCCAGAAAAAGAACTCCAGGCTGAACATCTTGCGTCAACACCTGCAGGGTTCTAAAAATGGTTCGGGTGTGAAAAAAAATAATAAACGACTCCACAGCACATTGGGTAAACATGCCCACTCCTTTGTTATGGCTAAAGATTCGATTAAGACTTCACACAGTGCATGAGGACACCAATCTCACGTCCTCTAGTAAAAATCATCTCGCTGTTTGCTTTTGCAGCAGGAGGTTTCGACATATTGGCCGTGATGTTTTATTTAAAAAGTGCTAGTATATTATAGTGGTTATGTGAGATTTTGCACGAGCCTGTGTACTCTTAGTGCCGGTCCCAAGCCTGGATATATTGGTGGGGGGGAATAGGGCTGCATAAGGGAGGGTGTCCAGTGTAAAATACGTGCCAAACCGAATACGAGAGTGTTCAAGAGAGGAGGTGTGGTATTGTATGAGGAAGTCGGGTGTAGCGGATGTCAGGGTGGTGCAGGACATGTATGAGGACAGCAGTGAAGTGCGAAGTAGTGGTGCAAGGTGGAGGTGTGGGATTGCATCAGGGATCGGCCCTGAGCCCTTTCCTGTTTGCAGGTTGACTGACTCGGTCAGTACAGGAGTCTTCATGTGCGATGATGTTTGTGGTGAGATGAGGGAGGATAGATTGAGATGGGTTGGATGGTTATGTGTAGAGGAGGGACACGGGGAGAAGGATGCAAAGGATGGAGGCGGTGATTAGAAAAGACATGCGGGTAGTTGGGGTGAAAGAAGAGGCAGGTGTGGAGGACAGGGTGTCTTTAAGAGGGATGATCCGCTGTGGCGCCCCCTAAAGGAACCAACCAAAAGATATTTTGCGCGGTTGTTCAGCACTCACCAGCCCCCCCCTGCTAAGCTGCCATCTTGATTCTGACCATGTCGCCTTCTGGCTTATTATCTATTTATTTATTTATTTTAATACCGTGTTTTCTGTCGTCGTTTGCGATTGGCTGATCACGAACGTGCCGAAAGGATGGTTTGTGTGTGTCTGTGTGTGAGAGGGGGAAGCATACGGCACGGAGTTTTTCCCTCTCCTGTGGACATCAAATTACCTGAGGGGGGGGGGGAGACGGAGGGGCCGAAAGTGAATCAATTCACATCTTCAAGAGTGAGTGATAAACGGATTAAGCCTTTAACAAGCCTTCAACCCTTTAACTCGGAGACTCTGTATTTCCGTCTAAACGTATTACCATGATTTTTTATTTTTTTTTCACTTTCATGAATCGGCCATAAAGCGAGAAAAATTGATTTGAGATGAGATTACAGGCCCGAAAGTCATTTCAGAGTCCTTTTTCTCAGTAACCACTTTACATTCCTGAACCCTGGCTGTATTTGTATTGTATACTTTTTTTTTTTTTTTATTCGGGTTTATCACGTACACACCGCACCGTTTTGTCCTATAATGGGGATGAAATTCAGGTGCGGCCGTACAGGTCGTCATTGGGTTTTAAATGGTTTCCAGAATCCAGAAAGTCGGAAAGTCAATATGATGCGTGATTTTAATTCAAGGGTTGTTTTTGGTTGCTCCTGGAGCACATGCAGTGGCAGCCTGGCAATACATGTGGTTTAAACCCTCTGACCTTGTGATGAGTAACCCAGAGCCTTAACCACTGAGCATTAAGTGTGTGTGTGTGTGTGTGTGTGTGTGTGTGTGTGTGTGTGTGTGTGTGAGAGACAGAGAGAGTGGGAGATGTATTGATGGTAGCTCACGGTAGCTTTGTGTCAGAAGCCAACCTGGTGGTTCGGATTAAACTGTAAAAGATTGAAAGCGTACAGTCTCGTGGAGCCGCAGCGATAAGGACCCTCATTGATCAGGTGTAATCCCCAACACTGATTTAACCCCTGTGCTGACTTGTGACTTCTCTGATTTCTCGGGAGCCGTTCTCTAATTTCATGGATTTACGTTCCGATTAATTCGGCTTAATACGCGTATGTACAGTGTGTTGTACTCTCTCTATCTTCCTCACACTCCCTCTTCTCTCTCTCTCTCTCTCTCTCTCTCTCTCTCTCTCTCTGTCTGTACAGTGTTTTTCTCAGACGTACAGTAGTTTGACTAATTAAATGTCACCTCTTTGATGTTTGGTGTGTGTGTGTGTGTTTGGGATTTGGTGTGTGTGTGTGTGTGTTTTGGGCCTGCCATTAGTGTCCATCTTGCCTTACTTGGTGTGTGTGTGTGTGTGTGTGTGTGTGGAGCGAGAGAGAGACGTGTGAGCGAGAGAGAGAGCGCGCTCATGCTGTAACCTCAAACTGCATCTTTATATTCCACATTGTCTGTAAAAATTTTGGAAAGAGTTCACTGTGTGTGTGTGTGTGGTGTGAGCGAGAGAGAGAGCGCGCTCATGCTGTAACCTCAAACTGCATCTTTATATTCCACATTGTCTGTAAAAATTTTGGAAAGAGTTCACTGTGTGTGTGTGGTGGTGGTGTGAGTGTGTGTGTGTGTGTGTGTGAGAGCGAGGGAAGCTGCTCAATGTAGCCTCATTAACATAGCGCTCTAGGAAGTAGGCTACAGAAGACGTGTGTGGAGCATGCAAGACTGAACGTGTTAGCTCTGGATCCCCCCCCCCCCCCCCCGCCCCCCCCCCCCCCCCCCCCCCCCCCCCCCTCCCCCTGATCATGTTCTAGTTGTTTTACTGCAGCTAACATTGGTGGGTCGTTTCAGGCTCTATTTCCATTTGTTTTATAAACTATAAAAGAAATATTTTGCTAAAATCTGCTGGGTGTGTGTATACTTGTATACATATACGTATGTATGTGTGTGTGTGTGTGTATATATGTGTATATATATGTATATGTATATATATAGTATATATATATAGTATATATATATATATATATATATATATATATATATATATATATATATATATATATATATATATATATATATATACATGGAACCATTAAATGTGTACCTTTGTAAGGAATAAAATAAGGTCATTATAAATGTACTGGTTGGACTGGTTGTGGACCACTGGTTCTGGAAAAGTAAGTGTTGCTACAGTGAAACAATTGGGGGAAATATTTTGCAATTAAAAGGCGTAATTGGCAAGAGCACAGTAACTCGGTCGCATATAAAAGGAAAAGCTTAAAGATGCAGAGCCTGTGAGACTTGATCTGCAGTACATGATCTCATAAAGATTTCGAGGATTGTAGAATTTTAGGGACAAAGAGGAAAATCAATATTGGATGCCTTGTGATCTTCAGACTCTCAGGGGTCACTGCATTATATAACATTCCTCACTCTGTAATGGAAATCACTGAATGGGCTCGGAAACACCTCCAGAAATCCATTGTCTGTGAGGACGGTTTACCATATCATTCCTAAATGCAGGTCAACGCTTTATCATGCATGAACCATTATAAGGAAATCCTCCAGAAAGGCTGCCATCCTCTCTTAATCAACGCTCGAATAAAATGGACTGAGGCAAAAATGAATAACACTTCTGTGGCCCGGCAACTCGCATTACATTTATTTTTTAAATCCATGAATGGTGCATCCTCTGGACTAAAGAAGATAGACGAACAGTTCACCACATCTGGATTATTATTATTATTATTATTATTATGACTGCATCTCTGCTGATATGGGTATGAATGAATGCCTATGGAAAGGGGCCACTTGCACATTTGGAAAGGTTTCATCCGTGCTGAAAAGTATATGCAGGTTTTAAAGCAACAAATGTTTCCATCCAATTTCATCATGACACATTTTGTCAAGACAAACCTGTATTCTGCATCTATTATCACACTTGTTAGGTGAAGAGGCTTTTTTTTGGTGCAAGTGGAAAAATAGGACTGGTGAGCAGCTAGAGTTCTGTATCGGAGTTAAATGGGACACAATTCCTCTACCCAAACTCCCAGACACATACAGTCGGCTAAAAGAAGAGAGGATGCTACACATGGCTCCGTCCCAACTTGTTCGATAAATGACTGCACCCCCCTCCAAGTTTCAACATTTGATACGTTTTCTATAGTGTGGTATTTGCCAATGATTTCATTCTGCTTTTTAATGTACATTGGGAATTACTTGGAGCTCCTTGTGCGTTTCTGCCTGAATGTAAGCTTTGCATTGAACACCTGCAGTGGATGTATTATTGCATGAATGAGCAGGTGTTTATAATAAAGTGAGGGGTTGAGTGACAGATTTATAAAAAAAAAACACACACACACACACGCACGCACACGTAGCAGTTAAAGCATTGCCTGTATTCTGATAGTAGCGATAAGAGAAGAGTAGAATACATGGGCTGTAAACGCTGTCCAATAGGAAGGCGTTTTGGTCGGTACATCACTCATCTCCTGGCTTATGGGCTTGTGTGTGTGCGCGTGTGCGCTGTAGCTGCGCGCGCGTTCCCGCGAGCCTCCCCGCTGTACACGCGCAGCAGCATCTCGCGCAAACGGATTCGGCGCTCTCTTTCCCTCTCCATCTCTCTCTCTCTCTCTCTCTTTTTTTTTTTTTTAAAGAAAGAAAGAAAGGAAGGACACGCGTGGCCGTGTTCGCGCAAGGAGGGAAGGAAAGTGGCCGTCGAGGAGAGAAAGAAGGAGAGATCCGGTGCCGCTGCAGGATTTTTTTTCCATGCCGGCGGTTCTCTCTCTCTCTCTCTCTACAGAGGGGAGAGAGGGATAGACTGGCGAGGGTCAGGTAGGAGAGAAATGCTAGTGCTAATATGTACATAAAAAAAAACATAACACGCAAGCGTGGAAGACGTGACGTGACGTGAGCTCCGGGTGGTTTTCGCCTGTTGTGATTTATTTATTTATTTGTTTGTTTATTTGTAACGAATGAATTGGTTGTATTGCATTGTTGGGGTGTAGTCGGTTATAGTTGACGCTTCTTCGGTGAACGGCTTTAGCAATTCACCCACTTTTGGCTCGTCCGACGTGTGTGTGTGTGTGTATATATGTATATGTGTGTATATGTATGTATGTGTGTGTGTGTGTGCGCGCTAGCATTTAGCATTTCTTTTTGCCCGTCTGTTTAATTCAGATAAATGATCCCTCTGTCATTTTCTCTATGTATTTCCGTGTGTGTACAAATGTGTCTTATTTATGAAGTTAATATTAAATATTGTAGAATAATATCAGGTTAAATAACCCCACCATCGCCATATTACTGACCACAACCTCATTACCATCTATTCATGGAAGAATCTCCACTCTGAACTTTCTCCACACAGCCTGGAAGATCACCTTTATATTCACTGTAGCATATAAAAGCACATGAAGCTTCAGAGAACCTTAATAGATAGGTTGAGAACTTAATAGAAAGGCTTACGAACAAAATCCTCGGATGTTGATTCGTCTTAAGGGTTATAAGGGTTTGTTTGTTTGACTTGTTGAGGAATACGCAAGCATTCATTTTAACACTGGATGTTGTCCGACGTCGTCGTTTGTACATTTTAGCCCGGGCGGAAAAGACAAACGACGTTCCGATACAGAGTCTTTTCCTGAACCAGTGGGTTTGGAGACTCCTTCTCCGTGCATTGTGCCAATGTGCGCTCGCTTATAGCGATAATAAAAATAAATGATAAAGCTGCGAAGAAACTCAACAGTGTCGTATTATAAGGCCATAAAAGGCCTTTTGTGAGAAGGAAACTTAGGACTTTATTAATAGATGATAAAATCAATTACTATATATAAATACATTTGTGCAGAAATGGTTTAAAACTAGCCGTATATTCAAAATGAGAGTAATGTGACACGGTATTTCTGAGGCCGCAGGTTCGAGGTTTGAAACGATGACTAGTTCTTAAGAGCAGAAATGTTGGTTTGTAATTTGTTTTTAAAATGACTTTTAAAGGAGGGAAAATGTTTTTTAATGAATCTTTGGGATTAATCATAGCTTTGGTTGGTCTATAGGTTGTACGTTTATAAAGCACGTATGATGCATCATGTAGCTTAGCATTAATAATATACTCAGGTCGCGTATGAATTTAGTCCTAGTTTGTGCTTTAGTTAATGGATGTATCGAGCTTGTATTGGAGCGCTGACGGAGACGTCAGGATCACTCGCATTAGCGTCGGCTTTTAGGACGGAGGAGATAACCGGTGCACCCTGAGGACATCAATACGCACACGAGATCGACCCCGAAGCCGGCGAGGCAGCAGCGTGACCTGCAGCTTGTGCCCTAAAGGAGACGTTTTCCCCCAATTTCATCACCTGCCAAATCCCGTCCTACACCCGACTCTGCCTTATCATATCGCAGCTACCGACCAGGCTACACGCTTCCTCTGAGACGCGTGAAACCCAAACGCTATCTGCTTCCTTCCACGTACGCGAGCACGCCGGCTGTCACGCTCGGCCGTGATTGACAGCGGAGAGAATAGCGCTCCGAGAACAGTTTCTTTGCCCACTTGGCTTCTGGCTATGGATGGCTGTGGCATTGTCAGTGTTTAATCTCTGGGAAAAACAAACAAACAAACAAAATATATGAAACCGCCTATCAGAATTTAGACTTGCAGTCGAGAAGATTTATTTAGCGAGTATGAAGACAGTGAGATTACATCCTGATGTTCCTGAGCTTTTTCATCATTGCAAAATATACAGACAAAACAATGATTAAACAAAAAAAGGATAGAGAGAGAGAGAGAGATAGATAGAGAGGGAGTCTGTGAAGTCGAACAGCTGCGGGCGAATGAAAATTGGTGATGTTGGTGCAGGATATGTCCACTCATGCCAAACCAGCACTGTTTTCTTTCCCGTTCTTTGTATCACAAGATTTTCTCTTCTTTTTTTCCTCCATTTTTAAATGAACTGCAAGAAACGAGCGAGATATTAATATTAATCGTCATTATCCGTTCATTCGAGTTTACGGCGATGTTGCTTCAGTAGTTCTCCTCCTCTCCGCCCACATTACACTAATGAAATAGGGAATACACGGCGGTGCGCTCTGACCAATACGGAGAGCTCGTTACCAAGAGGGGCGGAGTTTCATCAGGCGTATGGAAACTGTTCGGGAACTTCAGGCGTTCAACAAGGCAAAGCCCCTCTGTTTATTCCCGCACCTCAAACACAACTACGTCCATGTGGTGCTGCGGAATAAACGTGACCATATGTTGCTTATTACGGATTTAACACCAAATAGGATTAAGGAAGCGTTCTATCTTAACAATAATTTAATAATTTTGGTAAATACAACAATTTGTATTTATATTTAAACTTTCCTTTATTTTTCATTCTCCTGGATTTCTGCCAGTCAGACTTGATCGTCTTTTCGCTTGTCTATGTGTGTGTTTGGGAAACCAATGTCCAATGTTGCACCAAATCAGCGTCTAATTATCGACGTCCTTGGCGTTTTGTAGACGCGCTTATCCACAGCTTAATCGCTTTCGCCAATTAATTCGCATCAATAATTGCTGTGGATAACGGCTATCTGCAAACATCCACACTGATTGATGGTTTTTCATGCTTCTTGTATGCTGTCGTTATGAGAGCGGCCTCTAGAGGCCAACCGCCGACACTGCAGATTTCATTCATATTATAATGTCTATTTAATTTTGCATATTTGTTATGATTCAGTAATATTTTAGATTGTGAATTGTATTTTTCTTTGCTTATCCGGAAACTATCGATTTTTCAAAAACTCAAAAGTATAACCAAGCTGTCTGTAAAAGCCATTATGGGTTGACCTGTACTTACACCTGTGCGGTTGAAGGGTCAGAGGCCGCGCTCACGGCTACAGCAGGGGCAGCTTTGGTGGTGCTGAGATTTGAACTTGTGACCACTGGTGTCAAAGGTATTGACATGGATTGCTCTGGTAGAAGTATAGATAATATGGTTTAAAAAGACCTTTTACTCATGTAAATCTACTGGTTTCATGTAAGTAATATAAAAGTGAAAAAAATGGCATAAAGGATAAAATCACCGATTGCTAATTTATTCAAACGTCTCCCTACCGAACTCCCGACTGTAGCTTAATGTGTGGAGGACGAAGAAACAACACTCGTTTGGAGCCAATAGCGGAGAAATAATCACTATTAAGAAATAATGTTTTGAGTAACGAACCCCAACACTGGTCACGTCTTCGCTGGAGGGTGGCGTGATTTGTGTCGGGTTCAGGTGCGATGGATCGCGTACAAACCATTAAGGTGTCGGAATGGTATATGTTTATATCTCATCCAATCACATTCACTCTCTCCGGATGGATTATTATTATTATTATTAATGTACACGATATACAGACACGGATTTTTGAGAACTGTATGCAGTAGCATTCCACTTTTTCCACTGTGTACGCTGAGGGCATCTCAGGCCTCCTCACCTCACCCACATCACTACACGACTTCACTAAGACCTTGTGGAGTGAGCACAACTGTTATATCAGCGAAACGCCAACTAAGAAACTTAAACGCCGCACCACCGCCAACTAGTGTTCGGGAAGGGGCACTGCAGAGTATAAACGCTCACGTCAAGGTAATAACCAGCCTTATTTCCCTGCATAGAGATGTTCACGTGTTATTGGTATTTTTGTAAATAGGTATTGGTATGCTATATTTTGTTACTTCAGCACATTGTTTTGTATTTGAGTGCAATAATGTTTTTCTTGATAATTGTGATCTCAATTCCCATCGGAAAAAAAAAAATCACATTTTAGCAAAGATTGAATGTGGACGTCCAAAACAATGATCAAACTAAACTTATAGTGTATGTTTGGAGGGAAGTTGTGAAATGAGATCGTTTCCAGTCGTCGTACCTGCAGTCGTAGTGTAGCAGGGATCTCCGGGCGCATTGTGAGAATGCACACGTCGAGGTTTACACAGTTACACACCAGGTGGCCGAGGCTTCGATGCCATATGGTTCTGCTTCAATAATGACACATCGCACTCGCCGTTTCGAGCTTACAATGCACGCGCTTTGTGCTTGTACTCCTTTTAAATGGGCAGCCGAGTGCTATTTAATCTCAACCTTGTGCTTATGCTTGTATTGTTGTTGTTACCCCCCCCCCCCCAAACAGAAATAAATAAATAAAAATACCAGATGCTTTCGGGATGTCTTGATAAATTGGTGAAGTGTGAAACAATGCTGACGTTGTAAAAGGTCATGAGCCGGATTTTATGACGATGTGCTTTTAACAGCGTTTTGACTGCGACGTTATAAGTAACGGTGATTTCTACCCTCGTTACATCGCACGCATTGATGAATGGGAATGGCTGCGTCTGTCACTTGTAGACTCATGGAAACCAGTTAGAAATGATATGAAGCATTATTATGCCTTAAAACATTATGCATGTTGTCATAAGTAGGATTTAAGTAGTATATGATGAAGGTATTTGTTTTGTGTGGATTGTTGAGATCAGACTGTCAATGCTACCAAAACATCAGTACTTGACTGGATCTGCACGGCTGCGATTGGTTGTCATTTATTGCCATTGCCGGCTATATATAGGTGATAATGAAATGAGACACCAGAGAGCTATGGGGGAAAAAAGTACAGCGCCCCCTCCTGACTGTGCATAACAATGCATCAGAGATTTTGCACGCGTTTTATTGTTGCAATTTAAAAGCATTGATTTATTCGATGTCAACATGCAGGGTGTATGCATTGCTGTTATTTGATTGGCTAACTGGATTACCGTGTACTTGTCCGGGTTTATTGTCTTGCTCCACAGAGAGTTGCATTTTGCGCGACGGAACCGCTTGAAAACGCGGCAATAAAGGAGCGAGGAACGCGCCATCGCGCACGCTCCCATATACACGCGGTGTCTCTCTGTCGCCGTAATGAATGTTTCATTTCTTTTCCGCTCATCAAAGCGCCGGAGAGCAAACGGCAACTTTGTGCAGTGTAATGTCTGTCAGTACAGTATGTTTTTGTCATTTCAATCTGTTCTCGTTTTGTTGCTTTTTTTTAAAAGCGCTCCCTTGTGTGAAATGTTCATTCTTGCTGGAGAAGGAGATTGGACAGTCGTGGGTGATGCTCAGAGTTGCTTATCAGACCCAGCCACCCTTTGATCAGCACGAGTGAGAGAATGAGAGCGCCCCCCCCTCCATCCCCATTCCCCCCCCCCCCCCCCCCCCCCCCCTTCCTTTTTTTTTTCCCTTCCCCGGAGCACTATCATACCGATTTATCACTGGCTCCTTGTACAGCTGTAATTAGAACAACTCCTGCAATTGTGCTGATGACTCTTGACCGTATGATTATGAATATTTCATTGCGGTACAATCTTTCACGTGGAGGAAAAATTAGGGCACGTCTGCTATTTTTTTTTTATATCCTCCAATTACAAAGCTGTAACTAAAGGACTATTTCTAACCATTCTGTTCGGATGTTGCACCCGATTCTCGATTCTGATTGGTCAGATTTATTTAAAAAAAATACTATGCATGGTCTCCCGTTTATATATATATATATATATATATATATATATATATATATATATATATATATATATATATATATATATATATATATTGGAGTTTTTAATGCTAATAGCATGCCCTCACGTGTTTAATTCCTCTCACTCCATTCACCGAGGGACTCTCAACCCCTGACAACAAGCGTGACTCGGGGTGGTGTATAACATCCTTCATGAGAAATGTAATAAAAACACTCAAGGTAAAGCTCTAGCAGCAGATAACTCGTTTTAGAGAAGGAAGTCCATTACGTGAAACCTCTCCCCGAAAGTTTACAGATGGTGTATTTCCTGCAAAACCACTAGACAAAGTCAGCACGCTGAGATTGTGTGACTGTCTAGACATGTAATCCTCGCAGGGAAAGTGAGCCTTATTCTACAGTGCCGTTCATCACCGACCGATAGAACGGCAGCGGACGGGGGAACAAGGGCATGTGACGATCTCTGTACTTTTAACCCAGGCAGATTCATTCCAATATCTGTTAATAAAAGCCATTATTAGACATGTTTATCTAGCTTTTAGGGGTCGGAGCGAACGGATCAGGATTGTTATATTGAATTTAGTGATGTATGGAAATAAAGGATTATGTTTGACTATTCAGAGCACATGCACATGAGCGCACGACAATGTGTAATCACATCGTAATCACATTTTCTCCTTAAATGACAGGCATCATGGCAATTATAATTAAAGGTTTGTAAACAATATTGAAAGGTTTGTTTTTTAAATAAATAAATAAATAAATAAATAAAAATTCCATGTCAAATGCTACGTAAATATATTACAAGTATATTTTATATTATATTATTTTATAGTATATATATTACAAATATATAAAACAAGTACTGAAATAAAATAAACATGAATGATATTTATGTGTAATTAATATAATGGATTTCGATTTGTAGCCTAAGACACGTGTGTGTGTGTGTGTGTGTGTGTGTGTATCTATCTATCTATCTATCTATCTATATATATATATATATATACACACACACACACCACACACACACACACACACATACATAAATACACCAATGTAACGCAATCTAGTGGTGGTATGGCGTCACTTCACAGGTAACATAGTCGCATGCATTGTGGGAGATGTAGTTTATCGTCAATTTAGGAAAGCAGCGATCATACGGTCATACGCCTTTTAAGCTCTTGTGGGCCATATAAAATGTCATGTCGGGTCACACCCGGCCTCGAGTTTGATACGTGATATACACTATAGCACTAGTTTCATCTCCTCAGTGTTGGAGACGGATTCAGACTAAAAGGTTGTTATTGTGCATGGCTGGATCTACTTCCGTTGCGTCCGGCCGCGATGATGCGTACGTCAGGAACGCCGCTGCAAATCTGACCGGGATTAATATTTTAAGCGAGCGGGATGAAAATGAACTCTGTATATAGCTGAGTGCGTGTTCGTGTATGTAACTTCCATACTTCCAGGGTAGGCGATGTGCTTTAACCTCACTGGAGTTATCCTAAACGGAAATGTGTTCGTTATGAGCCACAGTAGAAGTTTTCACCACCTGCTGATTTCTGACGGGCTCTGATTTATATCCTCCCTGAGACAGGATGGGTGACGAGTACAAGCCGATGTGTCAGCACCCCCCCCCCCTTTTTCCTTTTATTTAGTCCTCCACAGTGGCAGGAGTTTATTCAGCGATTAAGGACTATTAAAAGTTTATACCTCCGTAACAAAGGCGATACAGCTTCATTAAAACAAAATGCAAGTCTTACGCAATGTGCAGCTGACTGTATAATTGCTTTCTTGTCATTTCAGTCGGGTTCATTTCATTACAGGATCGCTCTTCGTTACTGAAAGCTGCATTCCACGACTTGCTCTCATCACAAATCTCTCAAATATATATATATAAATTTTAGGGGAAAATGAACACCAGTATCTCACTGGTCCCAGCTCCAGCTAGTCCTAATCTAATGGAAATAGGCAGCTGGAGATGTCAAGAGTTATCATTCTGCAAAAACACACCTATCATGTATTTGGTGGGAGGGGGGGGGGGATTCTTTTCCTCGAGCCTTGAGCTTGGGAGTGTGATGCTTGAACCAGAACTGTGATGAGAGTTTTGTAGGCTGTCTGTAGTGACCTTGAGCGATTGAATAGCTGTATTAAATAAGGAATCTCTCGTCTTTCTTCTTTAAGGAGAATTACACAAGAAAAGATGTTTCCACATTTTTTTTGGGGATTACTTTTCATGCTGAAGAAAATCTTGTTATAAGGCGTTTCATTTTGGTCTTGTTTGTTGTAGGATTTTTATAAGGATTTATACTTCTGCAGTCAAGCTTTTGTATTTCCCTGTACAGCTGGGACACAGATATGTATATGTATGTGTATATATATATATATATATATATATATATATATATATATATATATAAAATAAACAAATATATCGATATTGTCCATTTCTACAATATTTGAAATATATGTACCTGCTTGCATTTGCTTTAAATAAAAAATAAAAAATAATTAATTAGTTTAAAAAAAATTCCCTTCTCCTTTCCCCCTTGAGAGACTAATTTATCGTCCGCTTTTGTGTCTCTTTCAACGCCTCTGCGTTGCATGTCGTCTCCATTACCTCTCATCTCTTGCGTGGTGATACAATCATGTGCAGATCTGGAATCATCTCCAGCTTTGACTATAACTGAAAATGAAAAAAAAATGAAAAGCATGAGATTAACCCAAAATAAATGCAGCACCGAGGGTGGGGGGGGGACAGGTTGTCTGAAGGGTGAATTTTTGGGGCGCACGCGGAAGAGGACGGGACGGTGTCGAGGGAATTGAGTCGAGCGAAGTGTTATCGCAAACCTGACTTTCGTATTTAAAAAATAAAAATAATACGACATTGCCAGGCAGCAGACGCGGCAGGATTTTTCACCGAGGAGAGGAGAGAGTGTGTGTGGGAGAGCGATCATCACTCAGTATGAGTGTAACGAGTTGTCTAAAGAGAGGCGTCCATCTCATGGCGAATACAGCACTGTTTATTTGGAGCTTTACTAAAGTGTATTTCACTTGTAAACAAAATACGGACATTTTCAGGCACCCCGATTCGGAATAACCTCCGAAT
Source organism: Kryptopterus vitreolus (assembly GCA_030449085.1). Classification (NCBI taxonomy): domain Eukaryota; kingdom Metazoa; phylum Chordata; class Actinopteri; order Siluriformes; family Siluridae; genus Kryptopterus; species Kryptopterus vitreolus. The sequence continues at coordinate 5,673,446 of JACRUU010000028.1, read as the reverse complement.
CATGGCTTTGTGCACAGGGTCTGGTGCTGGTACAGGGTTTGGGGTTTCCTAGTTCGAGAGCAGGGGCTAAAATACCATGAAAGTGCATCCAGGGCCTTTTTATCATCAAATTGTATGCCTTTAACCATTTGAGTAAGTACTACAGGGGGGGGATCTGGTCCATGTAGCAGCAGAACAGGTCCTGAAGATGATCTCTGCTCGTCCTCCTCGTGCACATAAAACAAACAGTTCACTACCAGCAGCTCTGCGGTGTTTAACCCCGAAGACTGTCTGCGTTCCAGCCTGATAATGCTCCGTCAGTAATTAGTATTGATTATTATCTTTCCTCTGCACCATTTTTGGACGCGACCGCGCCGAGTCAGCACATGTACAACATGTACACACTCGTGCATTCACTCGTACACACACACACACACACACACGGCTCACGGTATTGACTTCTGGCAGAACATTGAAGAACCGGAAGTATCCGATGATCACAGCTATCTTTGTTCTGTGAAGATTAGGAGTGTGAGCTTGTCCCACACACACACACACACACACACACACACACACACACACACACACACAGCACAAAGGCTGCAAACTGTGATTTAAATATACACTGTGGGCAAAAGTATGTGGGACACTTGGCTTTCCCTGCCATGTCTAGTTCCTCCCCAAAGCCTGTAGAATGAAATTTTACCCTCATGTACATCAGGAGACCCAAATCTGTACTAGTATGACAACTGCCCCCGTGCACAAAGCTTCATGAGGATATGCTTTACACAATTTGGAGGCATATAGAGCTCTGACCTCAAACCTATTGGGGGGAATCGGAATGCTGATTGCACCCCGGGCGTCCTCGCTTCACCTACTTGTGCCTGGATCTACAGGAACACCCTTCGGAAAAACACGGAGCTTATTGTGACGTGGAACGAGATGACTCGAATCTTACAGTCGTTTAAATCCTCGCTAAAATGTGTAGCACGATTGTTCTCCATGGGAACTGATGACGAATCTCTGACGCAATTCTCATTTCAACCAAAATTTACTGCACTCAAGTACAAAAACAAAACAGGACAATAGTTAAAGTGTAAAAAATACCAATCACAGGTGAACGTAGCATCACCCGAATGCACTGAAATAACGCCATAGCCGACGCCGGCGTAAGCATTTATACTTCTGCGTCGCCCACAGTGACTATTCACAAACACTAGTTAGACAGGATTCGGCTTCCATCTGGCCGAAATGGCGATTCGTATTTTCTATACGCGCTGCCAAGCCGACCAATCACAGACCTTGCTTTCATCCCTGTGTACGGCGTGTGCTCATATCGGCATTAATATGTAATCACAGCCCGTGGGTAAATAACAGTAAAGTAAAGTCACTAACTTTAGAAGCCTGCCTCATTGCCAAGTTTTCTCTCGGTTGTCCCACTGTTGGGACTCGCTGTCGCTGCGATTTCACTCTTAATTAGAAATATCCTACAATGTCTCTGTGTAAATGTGTTTAATGGATCTGTTTATGGTTTGTTAGAGCAATAATGTTTGGGTAAAGTTGCCACGTACGATAAACCATGAATGTAGCATAAGCCCTGTTTGGATTCTGTAATATTGTATTTGTATTGCGTATTATTTGTGTAAAAACAGTTAACAGTATTTAATTACACCTCTTTTCTTTACTACTGTTTGTTCTGATAATTTCCCTCAAGGAATCGATAAAATACATAAAAGTCCAAGACTCTCTCTGAGGGTTTTTGTCCCGTCTGGATTCATTGTCATTTTTTTATTAATAAACTGCGGAACCGGTTTATATTAAGCCACCAGTAAAGTATATTTATTATTAATGCCACTGGTTTCCACCGAGTCTTAAAAGGTTTTAAAACGAGCATTAAATCGGCGGGTCTTAAATAATGTTAAACGGGTCTTAATTTTCCGACGCCAAACGGGTTTTGCTCGTTAGTTACTTTTCCCAGTCCGAATATAATTCGCCGTATTACGACTGCAGACGAGACCAGCATGCAACGGCCAATCAGATTTATTACTGACACAAATCGCTCTCGGATTGTACCCCGGACATAAAACGGATTTGGTTTTGTTAACCAGTAATCCCAGTTGCTAATATGCGTGTTTATGGTCTTGAAAGGGTCGTAAAGTAATGGGTTAAACACACGTAAACAAAATCTCTAAATAACTTCGCCTATAAACTGTACCGTTTAATTTCCTCCGCATAATCTGCATAGGAAGTCATGTGGAAGTGGAGTTTTCACGCTCGCCTCTCGCACAGAGCACTTCCGAGACTTCACATCCGGTAATATTACACCCACCCATACGCAACTTTTACCCGTAAGCGTTAGAAATGCTCTAAACCTACTTTAATCAAATAAGTCTGAAAAAATTGATTTCTCTTTTTTTTTTTTTATCTAAAAGCAGCAGTGTGATTCCTCGTGCATCGCAACATCTATACACGAACTCTAAATATAGACTCACGGCAGGTCTCACGCAAGAGACGTCCTGTGGAGGATCTGTAAAGAGGAGAGCAAGTTGCATGCAGGGCGCAGTTGTTAGAAAGTGTTGGCAGTTTTCAGGTAAAAATACCCATTCCAGTGCGAGTTTGTTGTTGTTTGTTTTGTTTTTTTATAGATTGAGATTTCTCTGAGGTCTATATGAAAAACTTATTTTGCACCTACAATCTCAACCAATGCATTGTCTATAGTACAGTGTTTTTGTGGGGGGCGATGGTCATGTGTGTGTGTGTGTGTGTGTGTGTCTGGATATCATCAGGAGCTGCGTCGATATTGGGATCTACTCTGACTGCTAGACCGCGGACTTCCACAGACTACTAATGCGGGAGCCTGTCTGCATTCTTATTACAACTGGATTGCAGTAGCTATCAGTAATTACCAGCTGTAATTAGTACACAAGTGATGAAGGGAAGAGTGTTGTGTGTGTGTGTGTGTGTGTGTGTGTGTGTGTGTGTGTGTGTGTGTGTGTGTGCTCTCTCTTACAAACATGCACACCTTTTGACCATCAAATTCCCAAATCAATACATTGATACTAACAAAACACACTTTAATTCTTCCTAGTCATACAGGTACACTTTGGGAGGCTGTTATGTGATTGGCTGATCAGATTGTTGTGAGGATGTTCCCAATAAAGTGGCCTGTCACAGTGAAAAGTCATGATTTATTTTAGTGGGAAACACATAAACACACACACACAGAGGATAAGTCAGGTCCTATGAGAGTGCTATTAGTGCTCTATTGTGTGTGTGTGTGTGTGTGTGTGTGTAATTTTGAATGTATGCAATTTGGGGATTGAATTAAGCAAGTGTGTGGATTCCAAATAGTGTGTGTGTGTGTGTGTGTGTGTGTGTGTGTGTGTGTGTGTGTGTGTGTGAGAGACCCAGTTTTAACGCACTTGATGACAGCTACATCGGGGTGTGTGTGTGTATATAAAGTGGCCCGCCCCATCTTTCTGCCAGGCTTTTCCTGCGTGAATCCCTACAGGAAATGACACGTGTAGTCTGCCGTCCCTCGTCATGGTAAAAGCGAGGGAATGGACGTAACGCAGAGGAGGAATGAAAAATGGATAGACGGAGAAGGGAGGCAGCGCGCACGATGCTGATGTGATGCGACAGGCGAGTTGCTCGGGGGAGAAGAGTTACCATGGCGATTCCCCAAGCCCACAATCCATATTTAATGCAACTTCACTTAGCTACTCACCTTTCACTCTTCCTCTCTCCCTCTCCCTCGCTCCCTCTCCCTCGCTCTCTTTCTCTTCTTCCTGCATCTCAGGAGCAGGTCTGTTTAAACAGTCATAAGGCTACATTGGCCTGTATTATACTGTGCTTGTATGCTCTATACAGACAACACGTTCGGTTCTCCACAAGAGGCAGCACGCAATCCCATAAAACAGTCCTGGGAACAGCCACCAGCATCGAGCCGAGGGAGGCGGCGAGCAAATTTACGCCCCTTTCGTTCGTTTGTGCGCGGCACTTGCAGGATATTAAAAAGCGCAGCGAAGCCTGCTGTCAATTAATCATTCCAATCAATAGCATCAAGGTCGCGCTCCTGCCGAAGTCCCTTTCTGCCGAGAAGCCTCGGCGGCGGCCGTCGCACCGCAGTGCGAAGCTGCACTCGGATGTCTCGTCCGACGTTTTTAACGAAACTTCCCAGAGGCTCCAGCGAGTGAAATGTATCGGAACGAGCCGTCTCGGATTGTTCGCTATACCGACTGCTTTTGTGTATAAACGATGTAATGGCAAAAAACGCTTGGAAATGGGAATGGCCCAGATGTTTAATGTTGCTCCGAGCCTTCGAGGGAGTTCTGTGTGTGTGTGTGTGTGTGTGTGTGTGTGTGTGTGTGTGTGTGTGTGTGTGTGTGCCGTCAGTGTGTCGCCGTGTTATTTACGCCGCTGCAGTGAAACGTTACGCCTCGAGACACGAACGCATTTTAATAGTTACATCTTTATTTTACAATGAAATTTCAAATCTGTACATGTGTGTGTGTGTGTGTGTGTGTGTGTGTGTGTGTGTGTGTGTTTTTTTTAAGGTTATGAGCGCCTGTAGAGCTTGATGATTCAGGAGTCAGATGAGACGAGCCAATGAGAGGATGGCCCGAGGTCACATGATCTGCAAAGCCGCCATCCAGCTGGTTCTGCCAATGCTTCTGAGTTTGCTGCCGCTCACACACGCTCAAAGTTAGTGTCTCTCTCATATGTACACACACACACACACACACACACACACACACACACACACATACAACGCACCATTACCCCACTCGGAGCAGAACAATCACACTCCTGTGTGGAACAAATCAATGGGGCGAGATCCATGCGAGGTGATCTCGGACCGCTTGCAAGCAAACTCCAATCCAGACGCTGGAAGTGATGTCATAGGTGCATCGAGCACCCCATAATTGAATATATATTAATATAAATCCCGTTATTCCACACTTAGTCCTAATTTACATTTACGGCATGCCATCAGACGCCCGTATCCACCCTTGAGGGTTAAGGGCCTTGCTCAAGGACCCCATTTGTGGCAGCTTAGTGGTGCTGGGATTTGAGCCCGCGACCCTCCCGAGCCTTAACCAATGAGCTACAGTTTTGACCCCTTTGGTGAACCATAACCACTTTACTTTATAATATAATTTATATACCTGCTCTGCGCCACATATTGTAAACCTTTGTTGTTGTTGTTCTTAAGTGCATGGGTGTGCCTTATTTTTGTTATTTTCCCAGATCTAATTAGTTATGCAAATTCACGCCGTGTAAACAGGATGTCACCATTTCATCCGGTGAAAATCTCTCCCAAAACACACACACACACACACACACACACACACACCATGCTCATTGTGCCGGAGTGCCTTTGTTCTTGATCAGAGAGGAGGAAGGAGATTAGCTCCCCGAGAGTCCACTGTGCCACACTCTTCCTCCACTGACCCCATTACTACGTGCGCCAGAGAGCGGGGGGGAAGCTGCTCCAGTGCATATGGTCCGAGCAGATTTTCTGCTTTTAAACAGGGAGCTTTGATCTTAAAGCGTGATGGCGAGTCTAATTCTCCTGTTCCCTCTGTGATAACCGAGCAGCAGTCACGCTCTTTCACAGACGAAACAGAGGGCTTAAATGAAGGGCTTTTCAAATAAAGGCTTGTACTGTAGATGTGTGTGTGTGCACATTTAATACTATTTTTTTTTGTTAGTAAATAAAATGTTTTTGTTTTTGTGTGTGTGTTTGAACATCTCGATCTCACTTCGTCCATTTCAGCTTCGCCTCGTTTCACCCAGACACCCACTGACCAAACAGGCGTGCAGGGCGGCGTGGCCTCGTTCGTGTGCCAGGCAACAGGAGACCCGCAACCTCGAATCTCCTGGAGCAGAAAGGGCAAAAAAGTCACCAACCAGAGATTTGAGGTGAACACACACACACACACACACACACACACACACACACACACACACACACACACACACACACACAAGGAGATTTCATTTGCTGTGTGCTAATAAATCAGGTATCTGTCCGTGTGTACAAATTCAATTCCACTCATATTGACTGCCTGAGATAAGCTTAAAGCTACTTGCTGACATCTGTTTCTCTCACACACACACACACACACACCACACACACACACACACACACACAGGCCTATTTAAATATTATTCCGCAGAAAAAATCAATTTTTTTTAACCGTATGGGAATACTGCCTAAATTTGCTGCATCAGCATTAATGTACTGATGAATCTGTATTAGGCGTGTAGCGTTACACGTATACATACACAACTTTTACCATGTTTCTTTCTGTTCGATCCTTTTAATACATAAAAAAAACACCAAAATAAACCCCGAGCTTTCTCAGGAACGGATTAAGCGAGACGCAGGTTTGTTTTGGTCTCTTTTTTTTATTATTATTATTATTATTATTATTATTACATTTTGTAGACATATGAAAAGGCGTTACATATGGTACTACACGATACTTGATTCCTGGTAGAAATGACACACACACACACACACACACACCCTCAAATAAAAAAAATAAAGTAGGTTATAGGGGGGAAAAACACCTTATAGTATATATCTTGTAGTTCTCCATCTCGCATGAATGCATGTTAATAACCAAGAACCGTTCTTATATATATATATATACACACACACACACACACACACACACACACACACACATATATATCTCGAGTAAGTATAATGGGTCTCATGTGGAAGATCGAGGTCAGTGGTATCGGTGTTCATCACCGTCTCTGTGCATCCGTCATCCTTTTCCTCTCGCCTTTTCTTCGTTCGCGTGCACAATCGATCATCCCTCTCTTCCTTTTCTCTTACAACACATCGGTGAATCTCTTCGTCACGCCGCGTGTACAGGTGATCGAGTTCGAGGACGGCTCCGGCTCAGTCTTGCGCGTGCAGCCTTTGCGGACGCCGCGTGATGAAGCGATATACGAATGCGTGGCGTCTAACGAGGTCGGAGAGATCAGCGCCTCCACCCGGCTCACGGTGCTGCGCGGTAAGCACTCGCGTGAAGAGATTTATATCACCAACTTACCTTGCAGTTTTTTTGGGGGTGTGTGTGGGGGGGGGGTGTATTCAGCCTGCTCGACTAGTTCATAAATCTTTTGTTTTTGGTGTGTGTGTGTGTATGGGGGGGGGGGGTTCCCCTGGAGGACCGCCACCATAGGAATCAGTTGAAAGTATTTTTGTTTGTGCAGTGGTTTGTAGAGCAGTAGCTTTGTACAGCTTTAGACTGGCTGTGCCATTTAATTTTTTTGGGTTATTTTTGCCCAAAAAAGTGTGTTCAGACAATTTTTTGTCTTTTTTTTGTTCAGACAATATCGTCTCTTCATTATTCTATCCTTCGGTATTTTGCCAGTGCGTCAACAATTGACTTAAAATCACAAAACCTTGTTTTGAGGGAAAAAACAAAAATAAACAACATCTCTCCCTAATGTCCAATTCTATACGTGTGTATGTACAGAGGACCAGCTTCCTCCCGGCTTCCCGTCTATAGACATGGGTCCCCAGCTTAAGGTGGTGGAACGTTCTCGCACCGCCACCATGCTCTGCGCAGCCAGCGGCACTCCTGACCCGGAGATCACATGGTTCAAGGACTTCCTTCCCATCGACACCCACACTCACGGACGCATCAAACAGCTGCGCTCAGGTACGGCCTAGGGTTTAGTCTCAGCTCGTCTCCGGGGCGGCGATATCAAAGCAAATCGGGCTTCTTTTTTTTTTGTTTTTTTTCGGAATACAGAGTAGAATAGAAAGCGAATGTATTTCACAAACATATGCATTCAGAAGCCAATCAGAACCCGGACTAAAAAACAAGGTCTGTGCTGAACCCTGTATTATTTTTGTACCGTTAAACCCCTTATAGTGGGATTGTCGGAGTAAACGGACATAAAGTGTCAAATCTTACGGTACATCAAAATATTCCCCATTCAGAGTCTTTATACAGATTTAATTTGGGATTAAATGCATGGTAGAGGACCAGGCAGTGTATAAACGGGTATAATGTCGAATTTCTGATTATTGATTAATCGTAGAATTCATTTTGATATAAATTAGTCATTGGTCATTTTTACATTTTAAAGGATTTTTTTTTACGTAAGAAGGATAAAAGAGATCAAAATTCATGTTTTATTAAAAAAAGATACATATTTTTGATTATGTTGAAATCTCATGTTTATATCCGATTTATTTCTTGTATTCTGGTCTTATTTAAAAGTAAACACACACACACACACACACTCACACACACACACTGTTTTTCCTGTGAAAGTGATGCATGTGCTGTCTCTCTCTCTATGTTTTGATCAACAGAATCCTTTGGTAAGTCTGTTACTTTAAGGCACAACATACACATTGCTACGATGACACACACACACACACACACACACACACACACACACACACACACACACACAACACACACACAAACACGCGCACTTCTACTCTAGTTTCTGTAAATTGCATGATGACGGTATGATTTATCTTGTCCTTATATAGGCATAAATATAATCTCACACACACACACACACACACACACACACACACACTCTGGACTCCACCTTATAAAGACTACACCCTATGCGCTGTTAATACACACCCCATCACTGTAGAGGTACCCGAGTGCTACCCCCTCACATGTGCTACTAAACTCGTCACTCTCACTTTTCCCTAACTGCTGTCCCTCACTTCGAGGCTCACCCTCTCACCTCTTACCATCAGAGTGCCTATGTCTATCATTGTTTTCTCTCGCTCTCTCTCTCTCTCTCTCTCTCTCTCTCTCTCTATTTTTTTGTCCCTGTCTAGCTTGCTGAAGTTTTATGGCTCTTTCTTTCTCTTTTATTTATTTATTTATTTATTTATTTTTAATTGCTGAATGTTCCAGTGGATTCTCCCTCGATCCCGAGGCTTCCTCTCCCATGTGGGTGTGAATCTGCCTGTCTTGAGTGTTAAGCCCTATTACTGCAGGAATTCCCACGAAGGGATTCACTTCTTAACCCCCCCACCCCAACCCCAACAAAACACACACACACACACACACACACACACACACCCCCCTCCCCAAACCGGTCCTCTGATTATTAAGGTCCCGTCATACAGATATATATGGAAGTGTAGGGATTATGTTAATACTGACCCATTTAGCACTTAAGACAAGAAGAATTACATGCCCTTTCTTCTTCTTTCTCGTTCTTTTTTCCCCCCCTTTCTCTCTCTCTCTCTCTCTCTCTCTCTCTCTCCCCTCTCTCTCTCTCGCTGCACTAACTCTCTTCTTTAATCTCTCATCTGCGTTCATTCTCACCCATCCAGGGGGTACACCGATCCGAGGTAAGAGTCTAAAGCTAACCACCCCATTCACTCACACGTTAACTCTTCTTCTGTCTTCCTTTCCTCCCTCATGTCTTTTCTCTTACTCTCTCTCTCTCTCTCTATCGCTGTCTCACACACACGCGCTCTCTCTCTCTCTCTCTCTCTCTCTCTCTGACATTAAATTTTTTCATTGTCGGATTTTAAGACTTGTTTCTATTCAAAACATGACTCTCATCGTGATTAACCTGCTTTTGGACTTGTGACTAATTCTTTATATTTAGCACTGATTTAGTTTTTATATCAAGATTAAGCAAGATTTTGACCCTTTTTTTTTTTTTTTTTGGGTGTAATCTTGATCTGTCCACGAACTCTTCCGATCTCTCTGTGGGATCCCTCATCATCTCTTCTAATGAAGCCTCATTTCATCTTTCAGCAGTCTTTCCCTCTTGGACACACTGTCTGTTTTTCCTTCCACAAATTTTCTGATGCAACGTCTTTTTGAATTGAAAAAGAACTTATTGGATTTTAAATCATCTTTTTTTTTTCCCCTTTAATTGCAAAACAGCACTTCACATTTCTCCCACACACAGACCAGCATTCTACTGCTGCTGATGGCCATCTGTTTATATTATAAAATGTATAAGAAAGCTAGGGCATTTCTACACTACAACGTATATGCACACACACACACACACACACACACACACACACATACATACATACGCTAGTTTTGAGTGTGCGAGTAATGACGTACACAGGAAATAGAATAGCCCTTTTTTTCAGAAACAAACCTCAGACCTCCTATCCTATGTATGCGCATGTGTGTGTGTGTGTGTGTGTGTGTGTGTGTGTGTGCGCGTTCGCACGTGTGTGTTCAGGTGCATTGCAGATCGATCGGAGCGAAGAAACCGACCAAGGGAAATACGAGTGCGTGGCCACGAATAGTGATGGGACGCGATACTCGACACCCGCTAACCTTTACGTCAGAGGTGGGTCCAGTAAGAGTATGTAGGATTGTTTATGTCCGGAGCGTTTACACATGGATCACATTCCTAAACTAAATCCTGATTAGGGTTGCAAAGGGGCGGGAAGTTGGGAACGGACCAGGAATGTATGGAATATATATGGATCATTCCCTCCATTAGACAAGTAATCAGATAAGAATACTTCTTATAGCGTGATGCTAAATGTACAAGAGCAGATCAGACGGGTCTCTCGAATTATTATTATTTTTTGTAAATGATTTAATTTAATGAATCGTATTATTTTTTGCATGCAATCATCATATTACATCAAAATGCGAATACAAATGTGTAAAAAAATCTTTTTACTTTTTAAATATTTAAAAATGTCAAAACCGGTTTTAAATGACTAAATAATTACTAAATTAAATCACTAAAAAAAGCATTAATATTAATATGAAATGATCCCAGTATGAAATGAATTTTCCCCTCGCTTTTTCCTCCCCTTTTTTCATCCCGTAGCGTCTATTGTTTTTAATTTAAATTGTATTCATGTCTTACATATTCATGCGCAGTACAACATGCAGTGAAATGCATTCTACTTTGTCCTGACGTAAACATGAACGCAAACGTATGTAAAGAGAATATAAATATATAATATAAATATCATTTTATTCCTCTATCAATAAGAAAGTATAGAGGTATATAAGTATAAGTATAAAATATAAATATGATATGCACTGGGGCACGGTGGCTTAGTGGTCAGCACGTTTGCCTCACACCACCAGGGTCCGGGTTCGATTCCCGTCTCGGCCATGTGTGTGTGGAGTTTGCATGTTCTCCCCGTGCCTCGGGGGGTTTTTCTCCGGGTTCTCCGGTTTCCTCCCCCCAGGTCCAAAAACATGCACGGTAAGTTGATTGGCACCTTGGAAAATTGTCCCTAGTGTATGAATGTGGTGTGTGTGTGTGTGTGTGTGTGTGTGTGTGTGTGTGTGTGTGTGTGTGTGTGATGGGTTGGCATTCCATCCAGGGTGTATCCTGCCTTAATGCCCATAGACGCCTGAGATAGGCACAGACTCCCCGTGACCCGAGGGAAGATCGGATAAAGCGGTAGAAGATGAATGAACATATGCATACAGTAGGAAAAAGTGTATACACATGAATTACAGAAGGGATTGATGTGTGTATGACAGATATTGACAAATAATCTCCAGAGTGCTTCATATATTATATCGGATGGTGTGTTAATAATAATAATAATAATGGTAATAATGGTCCGTGGGGAAACACTGTGCTGCAGTAGTAGTTTAGTTTTTTCTAGCGTGGCCTGATTTTGACTGCTGAAACGGGTGTTTAATTAGAGTTAATGTCTTTGTTTAAATGTCTTTCTTTTCTCTTGCCTAGTTTTTAGTGCTTTATGTACCGAGCCGATTTGTTTATTTATTTTCCTTTGTTTTTGTTTCTCCTTTTCTGCTTGTCTTCAGAGCTGAGAGATGGTAAGTCGTGTGAACACATTTACCCCTAATCCCGGATGCATCCATATTTACTCTTACCTAGAATTAAGTCCATGACCATAATCTGCTTATAAACGACATTTTATACATGCAACAGGTCAAAGTCTTTATTATAAATACAGCTTATAACGCATCACTGGAGTCATGTCAGTATAGGTTGTTGAGTGTTTGAGTTCCTGCGCCGCCAGTGCGCCGGATCCCTCCGCGCTTCTCCGTGCCACCCATGGATTACGAAGTGATGCCCGGAGGCGGTGTGAACATCACGTGCCAGGCGGTGGGCGTCCCCATGCCGTATGTGAAGTGGATGCTTGGGACGGAGGACCTGACGCCAGAGGACGACATGCCCATCGGAAGGAACGTGCTAGAACTGACGGACGTGCGCCAGTCTGCCAACTACACCTGCGTGGCCATGTCCACTCTTGGCGTCATTGAAACGGTTGCGCAGATCACGGTCAAAGGTAGGAATATTGAGCACTGATATGAATGTTAATACACCATTAAAAAAATGTACAGTGCACTGTAAAGAGAAAAAAAAAAACGTATGGCGACTCGGAGCATTAAACTGCCTCCACCACCATAGAAAGTAATTCTTAAAAAAAAACTAAGATTTAGGCTTTAAAATGTTAATTCTCCATTCTAATTTGAAAAATATAATTATGCCGTAGTAAGACTTAGTCCAGTTATAACCCCGCTTTTAAAATGGTCCGATTGTTCTTTATTTGTACCAGCTGTAGTTCTAAGTGTTGGACTACAGGGGGCAGTGTGTACACATTGTATGAATGCCAAATTTTATTTTATAAATATAATTTATTTTTTTTTTATTTATAAATAAATAGTTGTGTTATGAATTTTTTTTGCCGTTATATTGATTTGGTGTTATATATATTTAATCTAGCTATCTCGTTGAAGACTGTATGTGGTATTGTGGCAACACTATATGCAAGAGCCAATCAGCTTTCTGCTCTTTCTGCTAGACATAAAATATATTTTAATATTCACTTGACTTGAAAAAGTCGTTTTTTTCTGCTTCATGTATTAAATTTTGATTTCAGCGGTCCTAAAAAGGCTTATATTTGACAAACCTGCAGAAACTCGGTTATTGCGGTTAACATTTGCTGTGCTCTCTTCGTAGCGCTCCCAAATCCCCCAGGAGCGCCGGTCGTCATGGAGCGCTCGGCCACCAGTATAACCCTGATGTGGGACAGCGGAAACCCTCTTCCCGTTTCCTATTACATCATCCAGCACAGACCCGCCTCCTCCAGCGACGCGTTTAAGGAGATCGACGCCGTGGCGACGACGCGCTACAGCGTGGGCGGACTCAGCCCCTACTCGCACTATCACTTCCGGGTCATCGCCGTGAACTCGATCGGCCGCGGCCCGCCGAGCCCTACGATAGAAGCGCGCACGGCGGAGCAGGCCCCGAGCTCGGCGCCGCGCCGGGTCCGAGGCCGCATGCTCAGCGTCTCCACGGCCATGGTGCAGTGGGAGGAGCCAGAGGAGGCGAACGGACAGGTGGTGGGTTATCGGGTGTACTACACGTCCGATTCCTCCCTGCACGTCAACCAATGGGAGAAGGAGATGGTGCGCGGGGCCAATTTCCTAACGATACAGAATCTCACCCCAAACAAGACCTATTACATCCGAGTGCTGGCTTTCACTGCTGTGGGAGACGGTCCTCTCTCCAGCGACCTGCACATCATCGCCAAAACAGGAGGTATGTGTGCGTGTGTGTGTGTGTTGTGTGTGTGTGTGTGTGTGTGTGTGCGTGTGTGTGTGTGTGTGTGTGTGTGTGTGTGTGTGTGTTGTGTGTGTGTGTGTGTGGCTACGCTGCAAGATTTTACTTATTACATGCTGAACCAGTCACTTTTTTTTTTTTTTCATTTTGAACTATTAATATAAAATTCCCTGGTAATTAATCAGTGATAATTATTGTTTATTTATTCCATCTGATTGGAAAACGCTTAGAAAAAAAAATAAATATTTTGTGTCGTGGCTCATTAATTAAAGCGGTGTTTCTCGATGAGGTTTGTCTTATTGCATCATTTGTGCTAGATACAAAGGATTCACAGCCAAGCGATAACCGCGCTAATTTCTTTCTTTATTTATTTGGTGCTTTTTTTTTTCCATGTGGGGGGAAAAAAAAACAGGAGAAAATGAGTCACAATTGCAGATATTCCAAAATGATGCAGATTATATATTTATTTATTTATGGTTATTTATTTATTTATTTATTTATTTCAGAGAAATGCGTGTCGCTGCTGCGTAAAAGGACTATAGAGATGGAATTGTATTTACAATTTTTTCTATTATTAGTTTTTTTTTTTTTTTTTTTTTTTTTTTTTTCCGGAGAAATGTCTCGCTTTTTTTTTTTTTTTTTTGCGCTTATTGCATTTACATAACAACATAAATGTGCGCCACTGATGTGAGATCATGTTGCTGTCTGTTTCCCCCCCCCCCCCCCCCCCCCCCCCCCCCCCCCCCACCCCCCCGCCCCACTAGTTCCTTCTCAGCCCACCGAGCTGAAAGCCGAGGTGAAGTCCGAGACGAGCGTCCTGCTCACTTGGCTGGCACCGGCACACAGCGGCACCGACGCCATCATAGGATACGAACTCATATACAGGCTCGGGGACCAGCCTGAGCAGGTCGGCTTTATAATGGAGATCAATACATAAAGGTCACATGTGGAGTGATGATGCAATAAATTGTCCTACTCAATTACGTCACAATTTGGCCTGTGTTACAGTCAATTACATACTTAAAAAATGGCATAAGTGATACTTTTTTGCATTGTACATTATGTATGTTTACGCACTGAATTTTCCCTTCCTCCTGCAGAAGATCGTTTTCGAACCGAGCTCCAGCTACGTGCTGAAGAATCTAAAGCCCTTCTCCACCTACACCTTCCAGTTGGCGGCGCGCAGTAAACACGGCGTGGGGGCCTTCACCAGCCAGCTCAGCATACAGACTCCACAGACCCGTATGTACACACTCCTGACACACACACACACACCGGTTCAGCAGAAATATTCGTCCTCTCGCTTTTTTGGGCCTAAAACTGTTTGTAGGGTGGAGCTTAACACAATCACTTACATTTAAAGACTCTCTTTTTTCTTCTTCTTAATAACTTAGAGTGAGGGAATGAGTGTTTAAACTGATGGATATGAAAAGTCTACACGCCTCGCTAAAATGGAGATTCTGCTTTTGAAATTTACTCAACATACAAGTTGAAAGCTACTGCATCTGAAGACAATGTGTACGGTTGTGTGCCTGTTGTGGTAACGGTTTGGGACAAAGCCACATATGGATTGGAAAGCCGTTATAGGGTCTACTCATATACTCATAGACACACACACACACACACACACACAATACTACAGACAGCCAACCTATGAAAGAACTCATGGAATTATGTGGAAAAAAAACATCCTTAAACATCCCATAATATTTATTACATTTTAGATTGTAAATGTTTTTTCATTATTGAAAGCAACCTCATGCTGGATCTGTACGCGGTTCCAGCATGAAAGGCCCGGACCTTGTGCCTGTGCTATAACACACCTGATTAAACTCGTGTGTGAGTTATTAAGGCCTTCACGAGGCGGGTGATGAGTGTCGGAGCGCTTCGAAAACAGAAAACGGCGACTCGACCTTAGAAAATGTTCCAAAGTGGGTGTTTCGTCTTTCTAATGGCTTGTCTGTCTGACACGCAGAATTAAAAGGAAACAAGAAAAGCCTCCTAGCAATGGCACACAATGCCAAGATGATTTTGCTGAGTCAGGTATATATATATATATATATCTCGTCAAAAGCGTATTTAACGGATATATTAAAATAAAAAAAGGAGCCGGACGGAGGATGAGATAAAGGTTTCTTATGTCTCTGCAGAGACATGAATCTTGAGATGGCAGTGAATATGGTGTTGTGTAATGTCACCATATCTCACTCCTCCCCGCCCCCCCACACCCACATCCACCTTCATATTCACCATCAGCATCGTTATATTCTTCCTCTAAAATGAGCCCATAGCAAATAGCATGCATCCTTCAGAGCCCGTTCCCCCAGGAAGCGACATTTTGCGAGCTGCGTCTGTTGATAAGCTCGGCTCAACCCCTCGTCCCGGGGAAACGCACTATTCACCGCAGTGGATCACTGTGTGACGGATTAAGCTGCAAAACTGTCTAGCATCGCACAACCCGAGTACCGGAATCCATACGCCTTCTATTTTTTCCTTCCACCTGTTAATATTTGACGACCAGCATGGGTCTGTGAGGTTATTACTTGATTTTCCGTATCCCACAATGCCCCGGGGGGTGGTCGTCAATGCGCTAGTTTCGGACTCCACGTGCCTGTTGCTGAGCGACCACGCGGAAGGTGACTTGCGCGAGACACCGGTCGAGGAGAGAAGTCGTGTATCCGTGTACATTCCGAGAGCATCTTCTGCCGGAGTCGCAGGTGTGACCTCACACGCCGCACATTTCACACCAATCTCTTTGACCTCTGTGACCTCGACAGTTTATAAACTCAATCACCAGCCATCAAAAGAAATGATCTACGAGTTCAATCCAGTAGACGATATTGCACAATAAAGTGCCAGTGTGATCTATGGCCGTGTCAGTGGCTGTTATTTATATGGACGACTCCCACACGTTACATTCTGTTATTAGTGTGTGTGTGTGAAAAAAAAATCCTTAATAAATACACACACACACACACACACTACTTACCATCAGCTCGCCATCGCCCGCCGCTCACGTCCACGAGGTCACACCTGTCGCCATAGCGACGACCTCACAAGCCCCGACACGTCCAAAAGTGACTTCTACAAGCAGAACTTTCCCGCAGACGTGATGGGAGAGATGTGAAAAAGAACTCGGTGCGAGGTCACACTGTAGCCGAGGAAGTAACAGTTTCCAAGTAGGTATAAAGTGTGTGTGCGTGTGTGTGTGTGTATGTGTGTATGCGTGCGCGTGCACACAGAAGTGATACTTTCACCTTTTACATTTACATCGGTATGTTTGTCGTCATCTCTCTCTGGCTTTATCCAAAAGTATTGGGACGCCCGATTTATTTATTTGTTTTTTTTTTCCCTTACGAAAATGTTACCACAAAGTCGGAAGGCACACAAATGACACACTCCGGACAAGATCCAATCATGTGCATATAAATGTGGAATGTTTTAAAACATCAGATATCCACAAACTTTTGACACACAGTGTTTGTTTGTTTATTTATTTATTTATCACTTGATGTCCATGTTCTTAAGGTGGGTCACCTGATTCCAGCTGTGTCTATTACTAACAAATATGTAGGGTTGATGTGAAGCTGGTTGACTGGGTAGATAGCAGGTTTGCTCCGGTGATGTCATTGCGCCGATGAAGTGGCAGACACGACGTTCAGGAAACGACGGAACCGCTAGCGTCGTTTCTGCGCGCTTTAATCACGCCGCGTTCACAGTCGGATAATTTTGTACGACTCGCATTTGGGACTGAACACTTAAACAGCGCTGTGATTTATTTATTATTGTTGTTTGTTTGTTTTTTATTTTTTTAAGTGTTTGCTGTGAACTTCCATGCGAAAGCTGCTATGAAGAGTTCGGTGTGGCTTGTCTGGGAACCACGAACAGCACAGAACAAACCGTCGACTTTTATCGTACGTGACACGAATACACAAATGTAGTTCATTATTTCCCGTGTGTGTGTGTGTGTTAGTGTGTTAGTAGTGCTTTTTGTTCAGGCGTTAACGTCCTCCCCGCACATCTTTGCTCAGGTCTCATACGGTGACGGTCACAAGCTGGAAGTCGACGGGCGCCTCGGGCTGCAGCGGATCCCCGAGTTAAAGCCGCAGTCCATCTACACGTTCCTCCTGAGCAACAAGGCGGACGGCAGCGAGGGGCTGCAGCACCGCGCCGACGCCATGACCGCGCCGAACCTCCTGCCCAGGAAACCACAGCTAATGGAGCGGAGCAGCTCGGAGAGCACGGCCACGCTGCAGCTGCCCTCGGTGCACACACACGCCCCTGTCAGGTCAGCTACACAACATTAACCACACCCCTAACTTCTTTTAGTAACCTGCATGCATTTCAAAGCTCATTAGCACATGCACAAACACACACACACACACCACACACACACACACATTGGGGAGATATAATATAGTACAGGCACTGTTTTTTTTTTTTTTTTTTTTTTTTCCCCCAAATTGCTATGTCAGCAAAATGTGGAGAATATTGCCTTATTTGTGGCGTCCATGATCAGGCTTCATGTGTGCCGAGGATAAACTTGCTCAGGGTTGGATTTCATTACATGCATTTACTTGCGGTTTATTTTGATATTGTTTAAATATTCATATAGATTTTTGTGAAACCCACTCGTTAATTTCAATCACTTATGAAAAGCCGCCAATTTAATTAAGAGTGTGTTTTTCATGCGTACGCTTCGTCTGATTGATTTGTTTTTGGCCCGTGTAGAGGTTTCTATGTCGTTGTGGTGCCGCTTAAGAGGCAGAGAGGAGGAAACTTCCAGAATCCGTGGAGTGATCCAGATGAAATGAATTTGGATGAGGTTTGGGGTGCACTTTTTTATATACATGTGTGGGTGTGTGTGTGTGTGTGTGTGTGTGTGTGTGTGTGTGTGTGTGCGCGATTTGACTTTCATTGCAATTATTCACAAACGCAAAGATGTTTTTTTTCTTCCTTTTTTTTTTTTTTTTTTTTTTTTTACCATTTATCGTGTTTTAATACAGTTTACGTATCGTTTTCATGGTTTTAGATTCTGAAGATGATCAACGGTACGAGTCGATCGGTACGATTACGGCGGCAGGCCGATCCGAAGCCGTACATCAGTGCCTACTTCCTGAACCTTCCGTCCGAGTTTAAGCTGGGAGACGGCCGTGTGTACGGCGTGTTCCTGAACCGCCAGCTTCTCAACGGCCAGGAATACGTCTGTTTCGTGCTGGCTATATTAGAGCTGGGACAGAATGTGAGTCTCTCTCTCTCTCTCCTTCCTCACGTCGTCTTGTCTCTCCGTCCTGCTCACCGTTATTTTTTCGTGTATTACAGACTATTTACTCCACCAGCCCATTTTCAGACCCTGTGGCTTTCTCGGATTTGGAGCCCCAACCAATCGTAGACGAAGAGGAGGGGCTGCTTTGGGTGGTGGGGCCTGTCCTTGCTGTCATCTTCATCATCAGCATAGTCATCCTCATCCTCCTGTTTAAGAGGTGAAATGAAGGACAGAAATAAGAATAGCGGGATTATTATGAGAGTTTTATAATAAAGACGGAGCTTGGCATGTTTGACTGGAGATCAGGGGTGCGACGGATCACGGCTCGCGGCTCGGCGCGCCACGTGACCCGCGGATTATCCGCTAATTTTCTTTTTATCTTGCGGATTAGTAGTACGTTTTTAGCTATCGCAGTCATTTTATAACTCTACAGTGCAGTCGTGTTTTCACGTGAACGGGACGTGTCTGCATCATTCTAATCAGACGTCTCGGCTGTAATTAAAGGAATCATCTTTTTCTCCTCCCCCATTTATTTATTTATTTATTTATTTAAAGATGATCCGAACCGTGAGATTTGTGATCCGTTGCACCTCTGATGGGCTCGTGTGAATGCATAGTTAGGTGATATATTTTTAAACATTGAGGTGGTTAAATGCAACATAAACAAAAATACAAAAAAAAAAACCAAAAAAAAAAAAAAAAAAACCAAAAAAAAAAAAAAAAAAAAAAAACAACTAAAAAAAAAAGAAAAAAAAAAAAACAAAATAAACCCCAGTAGAAAAAAAAAATGAAAAATTACAAAAAAAAAACAAAAAAACAGAAAAACAAAACAAAAAAAAGACCCCAAAAAACAAACCCAAAAAAAAAAAAACCCAACCAAAAAAAAAACCCCCAACCCAACCCCCCCCCCCCCCCCCCCCCCCCCCCCCCCCCCCCCCCCCCCCCCCCACCCCCCCCCCCCCCTCTGCTGGATACATAAACAGCAAACCAGACAGGTCAGTGAGTGCCAAACGAAACCTGAAACACGACTTCAGATCAAATACATATATAATCCAGGAGTCCTGTTTGTGATCTTTGTTGTATAGGAAGCGGGCAGAGTTAGAGGGCAGAAAGTGCAGTTTTCCAAGCAGCGGCAAAGCCATGAGCTCCCAGCATCCATCAGACCCCGTGGAACTGCGCAGGATCAACTTCCCAACACCCGGTAATACATACACGCTTACCTCATTCCCCAAACCGCACGCTGGAGGCTGGAGAAAGTCCACACACAGCAATGTGATCATAGTCGTGCTCTCTCCTTTCCAGGTTTGCGTTCTTCTGGTTATCGGCGTTTACCAAGTTAGTTGTGGTGGTTATCGCCATTTTTATCTTCCGTCGACAAGAACACACATGACCTAATCCATTCCGATTAATCACTAGCTAAAGACGAGCAAACGCACACATCTAATGTCAGTCATCTAATGTCATGCATAATGAAATGGCCCCCGGAGCGCTAATACACTGCTACGAGACTAACTAATACTCTCTTCCCCTAATACTCTCGACCCAGACTAATTTCCTTTCATTCAACGCGTCATTCGGTCACACAGTTTTCCTCCTTCGCTTTTTCCCATCATCAGGTATGACCAGTCATCCTCCAGTTCCTATCTCGGAATTACCCAGTTACATCGAGAGAAAGAAAGCCAACGAGGGATTGAGGTTCTCACAGGAGTATGAGGTACGCTAAACACTGTCAGCTGGCAACTATATATATATATATATATATCTATCTATATATATATATATGATATATATATATATATATATATATATATATATATATATATATATATATATATATATATATATATATATATATATATATATATATATATATGATATATATAAAATAAAGAACAATTTTTACACAGATCATATACTCTATTCGATTGTATTTCCCATTACTTTGTTGTTAATAATTAGATAATTTGTCTAAATAATTGGATCGACACACACCCCAAACTGCTTTGAAATCAGTTCCAGAGAGACATTTCTGATGCATTGTACGAGGACAAGTCAAAAAGTAAAATTTATTTGTGTATATATGTGTATGTATATAGGTGTATAGTATGTAATATATATATATATATATATATATATATATATATATATATATATATATATATTCATTCATCTTCTACCGCTTTATCCGATCTTCCCTCGGATCACAGGGAGCGTGTGTCTATCTTAGGCGTCTATGGGCATTAAGGCAGGATGCACCCTGGATGGAATACCAACCCATCTCAGGACACACACACACACACACACAAACTCACATTCATACACTAGGGACAATTTTCCAAGGTACCAATCAACCTACCGTGCATGTTTTTGGACCGGGGGAGGAAACCGGAGAACCCGAAGAAAAACCCCCTGAGGCACGGGGAGAACATGCAAACTCCACACACACATGGCCGAGACGGGAATCGAACCCGGACCCTGGAGGTGTGAGACAAACATGCTAACCACTATATATAATGTTTTACAAATGTCCCTTTACTTTTTGACGTCTCCTCGTATTTATCTTGTGTCTTATGACACGAAACTGTCCTTCCACATCCTCAGCCTTATTAGTAGAATTTGTCTGTTCTGCACCCCACAGCTGTTTCAGTTAATGGCCGTGTTTCAACCTACTTGTGAAGTGATTGATGATTAACACATTGCTGGGCGAAACTTCCTAACTTATAGAATGCGTACTAGTGCAAATGTTTATTCGTGCATTTATAAATAGATAAACAATTCATAGGAATAAATAATTTTCTAAAGCACTTTTCCACCTGCTTCTTTTCGGAAAAGTCGACGCTAAATTGCGCGAAGGTGTTTAAAATGACATTTTATCATTTCTTTGGCACTTTTTTCCCCCCCCACGTCTAGTCTATTGACCCCGGGCAGCAGTTCTCCTGGGAGCACTCCAACCTGGACATTAATAAGCCAAAGAATCGTTATGCAAATGTCATCGCCTACGACCACACCAGAGTAGTGCTGTCTAACAGTGATGGTGAGTGTGGGCATGTGCGGATCGGGCAACACTCCTTTATGACCTCGCATCTTTAAATAAATAAATAAATAGAGTGTGTTTGACTTTAAAAGCTGTTTAATGCAAGATTGTGTTTTATCTCAGGTCTGCATTACTTTGCTGGGTCTCAGAAACCCCTTTACGCTCTTCTTCATATCTATTGTGCATATAGTGCTTTTTTTCTCTCTCTGTCTCTCTCTCTCACTCTGATCTCTCCTCTCGTTGTTGATGTTCAGGTCAGGCAGGTGGCGATTACATCAACGCCAATTTCATCGATGGCTACCGACGACAAGGTGCTTACATCGCCACGCAGGGACCCGTGCCAGACACCATCAGTGACTTCTGGAGGATGGTGTGGGAGCAGCACACGGCTAATATCATTATGATCACCAAACTGGAGGAGAAATCAAGGGTGAGCACACACACACACACCCATAGACACACACATGCAAAAACACAACTAACGGTCTAATTAATCTCCAGCCTTACCCATTCAACACAAAGCCCATTTTGAATTCAGTTTTTTTGCTTAGAAAATAAAGAAAATGGTTAAGGAGTGGAGATTACTGTCAACACATCCACATTACATTTATTTAATTATCAGCAAACACGGTCAGAACGAGTCCTTCGTTATGATGGATTAGTGCTGGACGATATATCAAATCGTAGCGATAATATCGCAATCTTTTTGATAGAAAAATTAAAAATATCATCATTACATTTTCATTTGCGATCATCTCGCTAACTGTAGCGGTTTACAATAATATAAACATGTTTATATCCTGCTGTTAATGGAACCTACGAGCTTAAACTGATGAAGTTCATTTCAAATAAGGATGAACGTCGGCATGTGATTGAGATGAGAAGTGTGGCTTGAGTTCATATTTATTATTGTTGTTGTTGTTATTATTATAACAGACTAATTGTCTCATTGGCTCTTTTCCCTTATAAATAACCGTGGCGTAACATAAACACCGTTTCATACCATTTCCTCATGTGGTTTGGTCATCCTGTGACCCAGTAGCCTTGATACGTTTGTTTGTTGTTCTCCAGATGCCTTCCTATTTCTACTCCAAGGCAAGATTTCTACTCCTTCATCACTCACTCTTTCACTCCTTCACTCTTTTTTCATCTTTATTCATCCACACGTTTCACCTCTTCACTATTTTTTGGTACTTCTCCAATAAAGCAGGGATTAACACACTGATCATGTTAGTCTGCTAGTCACCCGATCACTGCATGTTATTCCAATTGACATAACGCTTCAGAAACAGGTAAAGAAAAGGGTTTTAACTTGGTGAAAACATCACTAGCCAGGGTTTTCACCAACCAGATTACTCAGTATGCAGTACACTACCAAGAACTGGGACACAATATGTAATGTATATGCTTGGAATTGTGACTATGATTTTTTTTTGTTTTGTTTATTTATTTTTTGACAGAATTTAGAGATTTTAATGAATATATATTTTCCTTTTTAAGTGCAAAAGCAGTTCTTGGTAGGTGGCTTCGACTTTGATGTAAAGCGACTTTGTGCCACAGTGATGTCGATGAGTGTGAGGTTTTAAAGGGAATCTGTTCCACTGTGTGCAGAACAAGTGTGATCAGTACTGGCCGAGTCGCGGCACTGAGACGTACGGCTTAATGCAGGTCTCTGTGCTGGACACCGTGGAGCTTGCGGCTTACTGCGTCCGGACCTTTGCGCTCTTTAAGGTAAATATCTAATAATATCCTTTATTTGTCACATATACATTACAGCACAGTGAAATTCTTTTCTTCGCATATTGATGTTGGTAGCTGGGGTCAGAGCGCAGGGCCTGACCTGTTCCTGAACAGCACTATATCCCCCCTCATGCATCAGTGAGTCTTGGCTGCTCATGACCGCGTTGCCGGTTCACCACCGTGCCCTTCTTGCACCACATTTGATAGATACATACCACTGCAGAGCACGACACACACCCCACAAGAGCTGCAGTTTTGAGATGTTCTGACCCAGTTTATCTAGCCATCACAATTTGACAAATTCCCTCAAATCCTTACACGCAATTTTTCCTGCTTCTAACAGACGCATCCTATAATATCCCCCACCAAAAGTGGCCATTATGAAAAGATAATCAGTGTTATTCACTACACCACACATCATGTTATATTCTCGGTGGTTAATTTGGTTCCTGATTGATTAATAAGTGTGTGTGTGTGTGTATGTGTATGTGAAACAGAGTGGCAGCAGTGAGAAGCGGGAAGTCCGCCAGTTTCAGTTCACAGCATGGCCCGATCACGGTGTACCCGAGCACCCTACACCATTCCTGGCTTTCCTGCGCCGAGTCAAAGCCTGTAATCCCCCAGACGCCGGGCCAATCGTAGTGCACTGCAGGTACTCGCACGCACACACACACACACACACACTTGTGCACACAGCACATCACAAAACTCCGTATTATCAGTATTATCGCTTCAGGTATTCTCCTTTCCTTTATTTCACAGTATGACACTGAGGTTCAAATTAAACGACCAAAATGATTTGCGCTTAATAGCGTTGTTTGATGAAACTCATTATCATGCTCAGTCGTGTAATTATTTGTTAAATATGATGCAGTATTCTTGTTTCCGGAAAAGCCGCTTGAAATTACCCATCAATTAATTCCACGCATTTATCGGCAGCTTTAAAAGTGTCGTTGCCTACCTACTTACTCTACTCAGCCACTGCGGAGGGATTTTTTGAACGCACGTCATTCATTCATCTTCTACCGCTTTTATCCGATCTTCCCTCGGGTCACGGGGAGTCTGTGTCTATCTCAGACGTCTATGGGCATTAAGGCAGGATACACCCTGGATGGAATGCCAACCCATCGCAGGACACACACAAACACACACACACACATTCATACACTAGGGACAATTTTCCAAGGTCCCAATCAATGTACCGTGCATGTTTTTGGACCGGGAGGAAACCCGAGAACCCGGAGAAAAACCCCCTGAGGCACGGGAAGAACATGCACAAACTCCACACACACATTGCCGAGACGGGAATCGAACCCGGACCCTGGAGGTGTGAGGCGAACATGCTAACCAATAAGCCACCGTGCCCCTTAACGCACTTCATATTATATAAATTTATGTAGTTTGATTAGAAATATGAGAAAATAAATCCGTTGCTCGGGTTAAGTCAAATCCATGTATGCGTGCGTGTGTGTCTCAGTGCGGGCGTGGGGCGGACCGGCTGCTTCATCGTGATCGACGCCATGCTGGAGCGCGTGAAGCAGGAGAAGACGGTCGACGTGTACGGCCACGTGACGCTCATGCGCTCCCAGAGGAACTACATGGTACAGACGGAGGAGCAGTACGTCTTCATATACGACGCGCTGATGGAAGCCGTGACGTGCGGTAACACCGAGGTCCCCGCGCGCAACCTCTACGCGTACATCCAGAGACTGGCCCAGGCCGAGCCGCCCGACAACATCAGCGCCATGGAGCACGAGTTTAAAGTGAGCTCGTGTTCCAGATCTGGAGTCTGTAAATTGATCTCTGTAAACTCTTCAGTTGTTTTTGTTTACAGTAATAGGTGTTGATTGAACACTAGTCCTGGCTGCAAGTTTTATATTAATACATTAGTAGCCACACAATATTAAAAAAAGAGCACCTGTTCAAGCAAAGGAAATATTTATTTATTTATTTTTGCGGTTTCTTCCTAAGATTTTGAAAACAATACAAAGTAATATTCTTATTTAATAAATAAAACGGCCGAAATGCTGTCGTGTGACAAGAATAAAAACCACGTGTTAGTGTTATTATAAATTCCGTTGCTGATTAGTTGTATATATTAACACACCCTCGACTGTTTCACTTTTTAGCGTTTAAAGTGGTATTTTTGTCGAACGCTACGTTGTGTGATGCACACCATCTGCTTCTCACCTTTCCTTTTTAGTGCAAGTTGCCTGCAAAGGAAATCACTATTGAAATCATCTTATCAGATTTGCTCTGCGTTTGATCTGCTTTACGTGCCGGAGGTTGACGTTCTGTCTGGATTCTGTCCTATTCAGAGGTTAGCGAACGCCCGAGCCCACAACTCGCGGTTTGTGAGCGCCAACCTGCCCTGCAACAAGTTTAAGAACAGGCTGGTGAACATCATGCCGTACGAGAGCACACGCGTGGGACTGCAGCCCATCCGAGGGGTGGAGGGCTCGGACTATGTCAATGCCAGCTTTATAGACGGATATAGGTACGGGTTTTCTACTACTTTACAAGATAAACCAGCATCTCCACATGTCACTAATTCTGTTACCATGTTTTCTGTTTTTTTTTTTAAAGGGGCTCTCCATAATAGTGATAATATCATCATATTAATATCAAATCAATACAAATCCATAAACATAAAAGCAGATCTTGAGTAATGGAACTTTGTTTTTTATTAATACACATGAAATGTTTTTCTGTCTGGTGAAACAAAGCACTAAAGACCTAAAAAATACAATAAACATAAGAATAAAGTGGATCTGATCAGAAAACATGTGGGATGTAACACCGGCGTCGGGATATATTTGTTTCGTGCTTCTGGTCTCCTTTATTGGATCGATTTAAAACGCCCTCTTCACTCCCACCTCGCGCGTTCCGCTTCTCCCTGCAGGCAGCAGAGGGCGTACATTGCCACGCAGGGTCCTCTGGCTGAGACAGCAGAGGATTACTGGAGAATGCTGTGGGAACACAACTCCACTATTGTAGTGATGCTCACTAAGCTCCGAGAGATGGGAAGGGTGAGTCACGCACGCAATCACTGTTACCATACCCGAACATAGAATTTTGTGTTTGGTCTACATACTTGTACGTGTGTGTGTGTGTGTGTGTTTCTTCAGGAGAAGTGCCACCAGTACTGGCCGTCCGAGAGGTCAGCGCGTTATCAGTATTTTGTGGTGGACCCCATGGCCGAGTACAATATGCCACAGTACATCCTGCGAGAATTTAAAGTGACTGATGCCAGGGTGTGTTGCTCACACACACACACACACACACACACACACACACACACACACATATATATACACGTCAATGTCCTTTTCTCACTTTCCCACACCATGTTTGAGCTTCCACATTGTCTTCATGATAATATTAATGCCACCATATACAGAATTCTGTCGCTTCATATAAATAAAACCCCAACTAGACAAATAAATTGTGTCTTACGGAGCAAAACGTCCCCCTATTCAGTTTTGCCACATGCATTTATCACAACTCGCACACTCCCACCCGTACAATGAGTCACGCTGCCAGCTCACCATGTACCTGTTTTTCATTTTTTTCTGGAACAATCTGGAATTGTCTGCTTGTTTACACACACACACACACACACACAGACAATGTACACGCACATACACAATCATCCTAATGTGGTTGTGTTCTCAGGACGGCCAGTCCCGAACCGTCCGCCAGTTCCAGTTCACCGATTGGCCGGAGCAGGGCGTGCCAAAGTCTGGTGAAGGCTTCATAGATTTCATTGGCCAAGTACACAAGACAAAAGAGCAGTTTGGTCAAGACGGACCAATAAGCGTACACTGCAGGTAAGGGGGGGGGGGGGGGGGGGGGGGTTGGTTTGACCCAAGCTGCGACAACAAACAACATAAATTAACAACGGAACTCTGAATTACACTCAACTCGTACCAACATGTAGTGCAAAAAGGACAGTACAGTGATGGATGAAGTATTTATTTACAGTATCTTATTTACCAACGTTTGTGTTTTTATGTCTCAGTAGTGAAGGAAACTTTTCCAACCTCAAAAAACTCTTACAAAGTAAAAATACTGCTGTAATGTAATGGAATATATATATATATATATATATATATATATATATATTCCCTTCCCATCCACCAAATTTGTACATTTGTAGTTTTTAAAATTGTTATTAAAGCAGCAGATTTAAAAGACGCACTTTGCATTATCCAGCATGGATTATGTTTATTAGGTATATATTAGGTGACCTCCCCCAAACTGTACAAATCATTGTTTATATTATTATATGAATTTCATTTTACTTTGTTTATAATTTGTTTTATATTATTATTATTATATTTAAAAAAAAGAATAATATACATGTATATTATTATTAGTATGTATGTATACAACACACTATATGCAGAGAACAATGTGATGATTTTGAAATAATGCTGCTTGTTTACGCTGATAAAAAACAGCAGCATTAATAATAAAAATTGTTTATTTTTATTGACATTTCTAATTGAGAGTTATTATCATAAGTATTCATTTTTCAGAGCTATATATATATATAATATTTAATAATGTAATTTATTTTCTTTATTTAAAAGTAGTTTTCTGTAATAACTATGTATTTTGAAATGATTCATCAATAAGAGATATATTTTATATTATTAAAGTAGTCCTCTACGAGAACAGTCTCAGGCGCTTTACAGATTGCACATTTCCTCGTGCACAAACTTGCTGATAAAGAATTGAATGTGTTGAATGAGTTAGTGAATGTGATTGTGTCTGGTATTTTAATTAATTTCTTTTTTAAACACACTTGTGATTGATATAAAACGTTAACACGGGAGACTAGAAATAATAAATGATCAGACTGAGCAAATATAAACATGTCCAGATATCTCTACAGCTGCTTTATGGCAATTTCTATTGTTACTCATCACTCAACGTCTGCAATGAAAAAAAAAAAAATATATATATATATATATATATATATCTTTGTGTACACAGGTGTGGAATAGCTAAGGAGATTGTATAGTAAATGGCCATCTCAGTGTAAGACTTGTCCTGTGCATTTTGGAAAAAATATATGAAAGTATAGGATTTTGTTATAGGAGTGAGTTTCAGGTCTGGATTAGTAGGTGGAAGGGAATATTGAAAAGTATTTGTGCTTCCACACTGTGAGTGTGTGTGCCCTGCGATGGGTTGGCATTCCATCCAGGGTGTATCCTGCCTTAATGCCCATAGACGCCTGAGATAGGCACAGACTCCCCGTGACCCGAGAAGATCGGATATAGCGGTAGAAGATGAATGAATGAATGAATATGAAAGTATAGGATTTTGTTATAGGAGTGAGTTTCAGGTCTGGATTAGTAGGTGGAAGGGAATATTGAAAAGTATTTGTGCTTCCACACTTTTTCTAAAATGTAAAATTTGTTTTAAAACAAAGGATACACTAATAAACAGCATCCAGAAACAAACCACACTGTTCAGTTTGTTAGTGATTAAGGCGCTGATCAGAAGGTCAGGGGGTTCGAGCCCCCGTATTGCCAAGCTGCCAAGCCCTTAACCCTCTGTGCTCCAGACCCCAGCATCCAAACAGTCAGTTTGAAATAATTTCACTTGCTGTAATGTATGTCTTGCATCATTTCCACTTGCTGTTTATTACGTCCTGACTCTTTTTGAAACAAATCCCCAATGCGTAATCGTGGTCACCCGTATTAAATGGCGTCTCGGTGCGGACGGAAGGCCAGAAGGTTTTCACTAAACACCTATTAATTTGAACACGGCCAAAAGGTGTTTTTGTTAATGAACTTTAGTTCTGTTTTGTAGTAGCGAACATGAACAAGCTCTAGTTGACATTTACACACAACATTGTACTGTTTTGGAATTGCACTTTTAATAAAATGCTGTGCATTCGAATGTGGTTGGTGTTCATCTGCGGTACAATAGCAATAGAGAATCAGCTGTTACTTGGTGTTATAATCGCACTCCGACATGCGTCAGAGATTGTAACATCATTATTTCGGGTGTTGTGTGTGTGTGTGTGTGTGTGTGTGTGTGATCTTAATCTTTAGTGAAATATGTATATTTTAAAAATATGTATATAAAATATATTTTTATAATTGCTGTGTGTGTGTGTGTGTGTGTGTGTGTTGTGTGTGTGTGTGTGTGTGTGTGTGTGTGTGTGTTGCAGTGCTGGTGTTGGAAGGACAGGTGTCTTTATCACGTTGAGTATAGTGCTGGAGAGGATGCGTTATGAAGGAGTGGTGGACATCTTCCAAACCGTCAAAATGCTCCGAACACAGAGACCAGCCATGGTGCAGACGGAGGTGTGTATTCTCACACACACACACACACACACACACACACACACACACACACACACAGCTTTGTTATTATAAACACTGCACAGGATAGTATGAGCTCTTGGTTTTCCTTTGATGCCTGTGTGTGTGTGTGTGTGTGTGTGTGTGTGTGTGCAGGAACAGTACCAGTTTTGTTACCGTGCAGCACTGGAGTACCTGGGCAGTTTCGATCACTATGCAACGTAACTGGTTTCTCCAAGTTTCTCTGGACCAGCAGGACATGTCCTCATGTGTGATCTCCTGTGCTTAATAAGCGTCTCCCAGCGCAGCTGTGTTTACGCCGAGCGCGCCGTCACGTCGCGGGTCCTTTTGGCTCTGGAAGTGTAAGATAGCCCCGAACTGATTCGGAGGTTCAGGTCAATTCAGGGCTATCTTAATGCAAATAATCACCATCCAGCATCTGGGAGACGACGTTTGGTTTTTTTTTAAATGTGTGTTTGATATCAATTGTATCAAAGATTAGTTTCCAACTTGTAAGAGAGATTGGGGCTAATACCTAATCACCCACTTTTATTTTATTTATTTAACCACCCCCCCACCCTTCCTCTCAAGCAACGCCTGATCGCTCACACACTCTCACACACACTCACATGCAGAGTGAACCACTGGCAGTCCCAAAAAGCTGTGCAATACTGAAAATGACTGCACTTTTGATTTAACTCGAAAGCACATTGAATAATACACTGTAGTTTTACATATATATATATATATATATGTGTGTGTGTGTGTGTGTGTGTGTGTGTGTATGGTGGTTTGGGAAAATGTCAGGGTGGTCCAGGGAGATTTTTTTTTAGCTTAGTGTTAACAAGCGGCGGATTTGGTGATAGTTTGGAACCAAGTCGGAACTTGTCGTGGTTTATAAAGTAGCACCCGAGGGAAGAGCAACAAACACTTTGTAAGAATGGCGATCGGTGTCGGGCAACGGGAATTTTGCCTTAACAACCGGTTAGAACGCGTCTCGTCTGCACATTAAAAAAATCTTATTCAGCTTAAAAAAATAATAAATAAAAATGAAGTCATCTCGAGCTGTTTCTGTGCAAATTACACATCCATGTTGTGATCCCGCGAGGCGGCAAAATTCCCAGTTTTTCTTCGTTTAATATATATATATATATATATATATATATATATATATATATATATATATATATATATATATATATATATATCACTAATGATGTGTGTATAACCTTCTATAGGTGAAGGATAACACTGTATAAAATAGTCAGGTCCTAGTTAGTGTTTTATTTCTTTTATACCACACCATTTTTCTACCAGTTGTGCTCATTTGATCAAAATGAATGCATCATACATGTTAATTGCCCCGTTTTGCAAAACGATGTACTGTAATTGGTTACATTATTTATTTAGCATACGGATCACCATTCTTGTGTGCTCCAGACCATGCATGTCTTGTCCTACTACATGCATTTCCTCCGTTCTTGTCTTCTCAGTCTGGACCTTTCCCAGTCCACCACACACTTTATATTTATAACGTGGCTTGTGTTTAAGTATGAAACACACAAATGATACGAATTTAACTAAAGTAAACAAATAAAAAAACAAAACACCATAACACACGTTTTTCACGGTGGTGTTACAGTACCACAGACGATCGTCTCGAAAGTAGTAGTGCCTTATCCTAGTTTCCGATAGTTCGCTTTCTTTCTACTTCGGCGTACGTACCTGTGCTTTTCGGTTTTAGACGATTTTTGATACACTAGGATTGTACACGTGTCACACCAGGATTTTAAAAGCGCTCGTATATATCTCACAAGATGACAAAAAAAAACAAAGAAGCGCTCACGATTTTTTACAAAGCCATATTGATCAGTACAAATCGATGCTGCCAAGGCTGATACGACATAAAGTGTATGCATGCACATTTTTCTTTTCTTTTTTTTTTTTTTTTTTTTTGGATGGATATATATATATATATACTATATTTGACCTAATTTCATATTTTATATTATTAGTCATCAGATGGAATTAGATGAGTTTATGGAATATTATATTAAAAATCTCTCTTTTTTTCTTTCTTTCTTTTGGATTTGAATGATCCTGCCTCTTGGAGAGCATGCAGTGTTTGAGATCGTAGGCTTAGTGAGGTGCTGCATAGGTGTCTGTATAGACATCTTCACCTTATGAGGATGTTCGTGCAGGGTTCCTGGACTTATGTAAGTTATTCTATATTCTAATATAATTTGCACTATAAAATGTACAAAAAAAAAACAAACAAAAAAAAAACTCCTTGAGCCACAAACATTTTTCTTTTGATCTTTTTTTTTTGTTGTTGTTTTCTTTTGAGCACACGCTCATCTCCCAGTAACATAATCAGCTGTTGAGACGTGTTAATGGTCTCTGTGTGTGTGTGTGTGTGTGTGTGTGTGTGTGTGTGTTGACAGCAGCCTGGGTGTTCTTTCACGCCGACACACTTTTCGCTCTATGCACAAAAAAAAAAAACCTTCTCGAGTACGGAGCGCTATTCGTTATCACCATGGTAACCACAGTGCATGTTACAATATATGATGACGAAATATCCTTTTTTTTTATGTTAAAGTTTAAGGACACTATAATAATGGAGGTGTTTTAGTGTTTAACGAGACAACACGAAGGCGTCCGAACGAAAGGAACGAAAGTTTTCTCAATGACTTTTTTTTGTTTTTCTCTTCTTTTAAAAGCCGATTCACTCCTTTCGTCTCCGTTAGAACGTTATTTTCTCTTAAACAGTGATCGGTGCGTTCCTCTGCATTTAGAACCAATGACGTAACGCTATCGCACACAATTTATTTACAATCTCTATAAACACCCTCCCTCCCTCAATCCACCCCCGTCTTCCATCGTTTCATGTAGAAATAAATTCTTGCCGTTTGTCTCATCATGTGATATGACCAAATATCCATATTGTAAGCCCCCCCCCCCTCCTCCTCCCCCCCACACTTTGTAAGAAGTTGATGTGAGTTTCTGCAAATTGCATTTTTTATTTATTTATTTTTGCCCATCCAGTCAACGTGAGCACAAAGGCGAGGCCCGTCTTCCTTTCGTTACCTCTTTATTTTGTAGTAAATGTAAATAATTTAGAGAAATAATCTTATGCTTTTTTATTTTCCTACTTTTTGCTGTGAGAAAACGAGTCGCGTGAGAATACAGGGGTATTTGTGGAACTTTTTGTTTGTATGTTTGTTTTGTTACGAATAAACTCGCAACCAAAAATGTTCTTTTGTTTACTCCTCTTTTTTTGGTTGCAGCAGCAGCACAGGGAGAAGAAAACGTTTTCCGTAAGAGCTTTTAAATCCACTTTCTGTTCGACCGTGACGTGTCTGAACAGGATATCGGGAGCACGACAACACTGCTTTTAGCTTGTGCACTTTTTTTTTTTGGATCTGTGTGTCTCAAATTGTCTTTATAGACATGTAGATCTTCTCTCGGGTGATGGTGGTGGTGGTGGTGGTGGT
This sequence comes from Kryptopterus vitreolus, assembly GCA_030449085.1. NCBI lineage: Eukaryota > Metazoa > Chordata > Actinopteri > Siluriformes > Siluridae > Kryptopterus > Kryptopterus vitreolus. The sequence continues at coordinate 5,640,056 of JACRUU010000028.1, read as the reverse complement.
GGTGGTGATGGTGGTGGTGGTGCTTATGGTGATGGTGGAGGGTCTTAGACTTTAATCTTTAAGCCCTAGTGACTGATTTTTACATCACTTTGGTTCTCAGAAAAAGAAGAAAAAAGAAACATCTTGTAGCCCCAGGATTGTGGGGGCGGAGTCATCCCGGAGAGACCACGCCCACCAGCAGATAAAGGTGCTCAGTCAGAAGTGCAGAATATTATAGTATTATATTCAGTGCATTTTTAGTTCTCCTGAAGCAAATCAAATCAATTCTGTAAATATGCTCTTTATATTATAGTATTAATATATATATATATATATATATATATATATATATATATATATATATATATATATATATATATATATATATATATATATATATAATATAGCAATATAGCATATATTTAAATGCAGGATTTAAAAATATCTAACTTTTTAAATATTGTAAAGATATGATTTATATAAAAAATGTTTTTTTAAAAAGCAATATATGTTAACTTGTTACATGTATTAGATTATTATTTTTTGTTCCTGGTTATTATTTCACTGTAAATATTTTGCTCGAGTAAAAAAAAAGGGGGGGGTTATATTATATATATATATATATATATATATATATATATATATATATATATACACTTAAACAAATGAAACTGATAATATTCTGTAGGTTTTATCGGGTGGTGTCGATCTGGACTTTGTGTATTTTGGCTCCGTCTTGAGTAAAACCAACCACGAGGAAAACTTTCTCCAAAGGATTCAACTCAGAACTCTTTTAAAAAGCCACTTCAGTATGTATTTTTATTTTGTTCCTGGAAATTCATGGGTCCTTTATAACCGGCGTTTCTTCCTCCTGTTGGAAGAGGTGCGTCTGAGACTCGAGTCTTTCCCCTGCATGGACTTCCCGTCTGCTTCACGACTTTTCCTCCCTTTTTTTATACACTGAATGAGCGTATGCCGAGACTGACACACCTTTGATGATGGAGGTAAACAAACATTTTGTACATGGTGTTTTTCTTTTTTCCGAAGTGGTATCAAAATGCAGTCGGTCATTGATCTAGATGTTATTTTCAGTAACGTCCCCTTACAGCACATGTCCTGGAAAACTGCTATATGTAACACATTTTATATATACAGTGTTGGGAAATGTAATAGGTTACAGATTACAAATGACCCTCTTCAATATGTAATGCGTAGTTGTAACTTTTCAATTACTTTTTCAATTATTTATATATGCATGTGTATATACACACACACACACACACACACACACAGTGTACAGGGCTGTATATAGATTATATAGTAGTTAATTTCCATGATATAAAAGCCCTTATATATATATGGATCATTATTTGATATTTAATCTTTTAAATTATATATATATATATATATATAATATATATATATATATATATATATATGTGTGTGTGTGTGTGAAATCAAGTAAAATATATATTTTTTTAATAAATATCAAATAATGATCCAATCCAGTTACTTTGGTCTGGTTGCTGAGAATGTTTTTTTTTTTTCCCTTCTTTTTTCAAGGTTCCCCCCCCATATTGAGAGACCCCTGTCCCGAAAACACACACAGAGAGCAGCGTTTTCAGAATAATAGTCATGTTTACTGTGACACTAATGCAGGCGGCAGGTAAAAAGACCATTACTTAATCACAAAAACATCAGGCACTGATGAGAAACCAAAAATATATATATATATGAAATACAGCTGCATTTCCAGCTCTCATCATCATTACAGAAACTCCACAGCGCCCCCTTTCCCACGCTCGCTTTTATTCCTCACTTGGTGTCGGCCGTTTTAGCTGTACGCCGTCGGTCCATGCAAGGGTTTCAGTTCAGAAACGTGATATACAGACACTGCTTTACAGTGACTTTGTTGATATTTATAATAATAATAATAATAGCAGTCAACATGGGGTGGAAATGATACGTGCGGGTGGATAAACATCTCCATCCCTGCGCTGTAGAGAGAAGGGGCGTTTGTGAGGGAACCACTGGGTGATCGCGAAAAACACTTTCACGCGCCGTAACACACCCGAACCCACGTCTGCGTCACGGTGCTGCTGAATTCTTTTTCCTGATTGGTCGGAAAGTGTTGATGCGTGACCAATCACAGGCTTTTATTAAGTGTACTCGTCCTAATGTGACATTTTCTACAGGGCACGAGATTCACCGCATAAACAAAGACATTTCTGGAAGGAATTTCCCGTCTCGCTGCTTAATAACGGTAAGTCGGGTTTTTTTTACGTGAAAGTCTTGAGTGACAATTTCCTTTTTCAGAAAGAAAGGAGTGATGAAGGGATGAAATTATAGCTGCTATAGTGTAAGTGGTAAAAGCAATATGTATATCTTTTACACTCGGGATCTATTAGGGAAGTGGACGAGGGTGTGTTAGGACGCCGTATTGGAACGCAGTCTCTCGCTCAACTCAAGAAGCCAGAATAACGGAATAGCGTAACAACTTATTACGTAAACCGGCGACGATCCCAAATTAGCGTAAATTTTGCGTACAGCCCTTTATTTTTATGCGCGTCAGGAACGGGTTTCCTATTTAAAGGAGAGAAGGAAAAAAAAACCCTTGTGATGGACATTCTTCTGTCAAAAGCGAGTATCCAGAAGTGGCAATCAAAGTCAGTCAGATGATTGTTAGTTATCTTTTTCGGCCGTACCGATACTCTGATTTCAAATACTACAAAGACATAAATTAAGAACGAAAGACAGACGGACTATAATACAGGCGTTGGCGTGATACGATGTATTTGCTATGCTGCATTTTTGAAATGACGAACTGCTCGAATGGGGAAATAAAAGAGAGAGAAAATAAGACAGCAAATGTTCTATACCCCTGAGATTATCGAATAGAATCGTACGTACGCAAGACGCGGTGCGTTCTGCTCCTGGGACGGTAATCGCGGTGCGCGTCTGAAAGCTTAAAAGGCACAAATCAACCCCCGAGGTCACTCAGAGTCGCCCCGGATGGGCGCCGGCTCCGTCCCAATCCGACCTGCACCTCGGGAACGTTACGAATATGGTTTACGGTGATTGAAAAACAGATTCCAGGGGGAAAAAGAAAGGGAAACGAGCAGGAGTAACAACAGTTATTGTTATTATTTATAAAGGCAGTGATATGAAGTTTAAAGGCCACTATTTCCCAAGTGATTTGGAATGAGGAGGTCAGGGTTTTAAAATGCTTCTAGACTTGGCAGTAGCATCATTTTTAAAGAGGGGGAACAAAAACAATGGATTTGGCTAGTTTCTGGCTTTGGCCCCGCCCCCTAAAAAATTTTTCTACCTTTTTTTTTGGCAACACAACCGTCAGCATAATAAGACCCCCAAATATCCTCTTCCTGGTCACTTGGTGAACGAGCCACGGATTTAAGGCGGATAAATTGATAGTCATCGAGTAGAGAAATGATGAAAGGGTGGGAAATAAAAGGAGGATAATACAGGAAGTGGAAGTAGCGCGATACTTTGTTCTGTGATATTCTAATCTCTTTATCATAACTGTTCTACTCCGATATAATGTTTATACATATATTTATATATATTTATTTTCTGAATAACATCGAGTATTATATTAAAACGAGACCTTTTTTTTTTTACCCCCCCCCCCCCCCCCCACCCCCCCCCCACCCCGCCTTCACCGAAAGGTTATTATGCACAATATATAAATGTATCTTACAAGACTATACAAGGTTTGAGTCACAATGATCATCAGAGATACATCCAAGCATTCGACGCGTTACCTTTGGTTTGAAGGTTAGTTTTAACGCTAAACGTAAAAATGACGTATAAAAAAAAGAACGACATGCGGCACCCGGTTTGCACACGATCTTACCGTGGTGATGTACTGATGCAAAAAAAAATTATTCAAGTTTTCAGCACATTCACACTATTTTCACAAGTGTGACACACACACACACACACACACACACACCTCCCTCCCCCACCGAGTTGCAGGACACGGATATTTCTCAGGTAAAAGGGGGCAAAGCTGGGGAGGAGTTCTAATAGTCTCTCGTGTTCAAGTGTTTTTTTTTTTGTTTTGTTTTTTTTTGCTACAACTCGTACACCAAGCCACAACTCTGAACGGGGTGGCAGGCTGAGAGAGAGAGAGAGAGAGGGAATCCTGTCCTCCACTCTTTTCTCTTAATTCCTGCTCTTTTTTTTCACTCCCCTTTACGCCCAGAAAGGGGACACAAGCAGGCCGGAGCGGGAACGCGGCGCTCCACCTGCAGTCAGCGTGCCTTCCAATGGAATCTCTTCTTTTTCGTTTGGCACCTTGATTCTCGCTCTCTATTGGTCACTCGCTGTCCGTCTCCAGCTCTGTGTCCGACCATTCGACGGGCGCGAGGCGTCCCGTTTGCTGCGCGTACTCGATCACGGATCGGTAGCAGAAGTAATACTGGTCCCACGTCTGGATGCTGAAGGCGCGCTGGGTGCGCATGTGCCGCACCGTCTGCTTCACGTCCACCGTCCCGATGTCCTCCAGGCGCGAGAGACAAATGTCCAGCGTGCAGAACGTACCTGCGGGACGTGTAGGGTGAGTAGTAGAAAAATAATCGCAACCAATACTTTCTATGGAACGCGCACTCCTACCTGTCCTTCCGATTCCAGCGCTGCAGTGCACGACTATGGGAGGGCCCCCGGGGGGCCCCGTCCAATCGGGGAATATCGTCCGCAGTGCCAGGTCCTGCCTCTGCTTCACCTCTGCTCGGAAATCCAACATGGCCGACGCGGATTTCGGAACGCCGAAATCCGGCCAGCTCATGTACAGGTAATGAGACACCTCTCTACATTCGCCCGTCTGTGTGAGAGAGAGAGAGAGAGAGAGAGAGAGAGAGAAGGATGAATAAAAGACTCGGAGAAGATCCAGTTTTAATTTTCCCAAGAACAGGACACCCGGAAAGCTTTATTCCACTTGTACAGCTTTAAAACTTTTCCAAGTTTAGGTTTATTTAAAAGCTCAATCTATTCAAGGTCACAACTCACAACAAGGTCACACTTATAGTGTAAAGACGAGGTGTACATGCCTGACTGTTATACAGCTCCAGATGTGACAGTTTAAAATCCTGAAACATCTCGATGTGAATGTTTCTCACTAGGAAGTACCCATACTCCTCTGTACGACCTGCTTCCAGGGGCCAGTACTGTCCACACTTCACTCGGCCTCGCTCCACCACTCTGAGAGAGAGAGAGAGAGACCTGAATACCTCTTATTCGGTGAGATCTTTCTCTGTCTTGGTGGGATTGTAGATGAGGGGACATGTTTACCTTGTTGTCATGACTATGATTAATACCACTTGCTCCCATACCATTCGCCAAAAATCGCCATATGTTTTTGGCAAAGGACCTAAAACACAAACCGTTAATTACAACACTATATATAACATACATTCACTTCATAAGGTATAACTCTTAAGTTCTGCATTTAACATATATGTTGGCCATTATGCAACAATTAAAAAGCTTGTATTATGGGTATATTATATCCCTGCAGATTTCAGCAAAAGTGCTCTTGGGCCCTTTAGCAAGTCCCTTAACCCTCAAGGGTCCTGTACCATGACTATCACTGAGAATTTCACTGTCCTGTACTGTAGTAAAAAGCCCATTTCTGTTTCTTACCCTGAGTGGCAATGTAGGCATTCGTCACCTTGTAGCCGTCCATAAAACTAGCGTTGATGTAGTCTGATGTCTGGAAGAAAAGGTTTGGGGAGGAGGGGGGGGGTCATATTACATACATTCAAGTGACATGTTTATGCTGTGAATGTTCCTGTTCTCTCCCCCACCCCATTTTCTGCAATAATGATGTAATGACTTTATTGTCTACATATGTGGATTTCTGAGTTACAGGTGAGGTCATTGGCGAGCGCCGTTGGATCCTTCAGTAAGACCCTCTATTACAGCACAGTGGAATTCTTTTCTTCGCATATTCCACTTGGTTATAATCAGGTTGGATATGCGAAGAAAAGAATTTCACTGTGCAGGTAATGTATGTGTGACAAATAAAGGCAAACCCCCCCCCCCCTGTTTTTTGTGACTTGATTGTCAAGAGTAATCTTGTTTGTCTAAATTACAGATGATATCATGATGATTCGACGACACGAAACGGGAGGGAGGGGTTAGCTCAGTGGTTTAAGGCGCTGGGCTGCTGATCGGAAGACCCGGGTTCGAGCCCCGGTATCGCCAAGCTGCCGGCCTTGGGTCCTTGAGCAAGACCCTGTAATTACAGCACGGTGAAATTTTCTTCACATATCCCAGCTTGTTGTTTGGTAAACAATAAACTAGAATATGCGCAAGAAAAGAATTTCACTGTGCTGTACTTACAGGGTTTGCTCAAGGACCCAAGGCCGGCAGCTTGGCCATACCGGGGGTCGGCACCCCCCCTTACCCCAGATACCAACCTAAAACCTGGAATAGGCAAAGAAAACAATTTCACAGTGCAGTAACGTGTCAAATAAAAGCTATTCTATTCAAATAACACTAATAAAATACAAAATACTACAGAATAAATCTTGGTGTTTTCTCATTGTTTTTCTGGAACGCGACACTTGATAAGAGTTTAAATGTACACAATAAACACTGCTGCTTACCTCGTCGTCGTCATCCGTGAGAGGGCAAAGTCGGACACGGGATTCGTCCAAACAGAGCACGTCACTGTAGCGGTTTTTGACCTGGTTGGCTGGTTTCCTGTTTAGACACAAATCAAAACAGTATTTGAGATGTACACAATACATATACACAACAGTTTAACTGTGTGTGTGTGTATATATATATATATATATATATATATATATACACACACACACACACACACACACACAATGATGGATGTCCTAAATGTAGAAGAAATCCATTCATGCTTACTTTGAGTAATCGAAGGTTCCTGCAGGCGGCTCTTTGCGGATCTCCTCGTACTCTTCGTAGATGCCTTTCTTCTTCTTGGCTTTGACGTGCTGCACCAGCTCCTGCACCGTCATGCCCCCCGGGTCGGCCGTGTGCACAGACGCCGCTCCAATCGGCCAGCTCGTCTCGTGGGCCGGGCTGCGTGACAGGGGCGTCGGCCTCCCCGACTTCTGAGGAAGGGGCGGAACGCCGTCTCTCGCTTCCCCTTCCTCGCAGAGAAAGTCGGCATCCTGTTCCGCGCCGTTGCCGTCTCGCCGGTGGTCGTTGGTGCCGCCCGCAGGCGCCGATGGCGTCTCCGCGTTGTGTTTGTTGTGCAGGGGCGTGTCCGGAGGGGTGTCTGACTGAGGGGGCGGGGCTTGACGGCCGTTAGGGATGTTGGCGTTGGAGCCGAGCGGCGTCAGGCCGTTCCAGTGGGTGTGCCGGTGGTTCTGGGGATTGGCGTTGCCGTCGTCGAGGCTGTTGCCAAGCAACGTGGTCCCCGGGTTGGCGTTGGCCGTCTGGTTTTGATCCTGGCAGTAGGAGTGCAGCAGGCCGTCCAAACAGTCCGTGTTACCGTCGGTGGAGTTGTTCAGGGTGGAATTAACGCACGACTGGATCCAGGCCATGTGACTGTACTGGGACGTGCCACACAGGTGCTCCGGGAGCGAGCTGACCGGGATGTGACTGGCCAGTTCATGGGCTTTTACTGTGCACACCTAAAACAAATGGGAAATGCATATAATCAACCATCACAGGCCCCGTTTGATAATATTAACATTAATACACATTAACAAATATCAGATCATAATGTAACAAACTTCCAACAGACATGTTTAAGTAACACACTCACCCTCTCTCGGAGCTTCTCGCGCACGAAGAGACGCAGCACGGCGAACGGCGCTCGAAACCACAGCGGCGATGACACGATGAACACGCACTTTAACCGGGCAGGAAACGCTCCCTAGATCACACGGACGCAAAGGTTCAGCGCACAGCGGGGGAGGGTGGGGGAGGCGGAGTCGGCCATCGGGAGGCACTTTAACACCGGGACACTTACTTTGAGCAGGTTCAGGATCTTGACGCAGAGTTCGTAGTCGAAGTTGGCGTAGGTGGAGTTTGTCATGTCGTAGATGAATATGAGACCGTCTCGCTGAGTCTGAAGGCTACGGACAGGAAGGAAGGCAGACGGTAAATTATTCCAGTGGGAAAATAAATAAAATGATTTGTCTGCTGGCCTGATTAATAATTCAACATTTATTTAGGGTTTCGTTCCTAAGTGAACAGACATGACAATATATTACAGTGACTGAGACTAAAACATACGCGTCATCCGCGCTCTCGCTGGTGCTCAAAGCTGATCAGGAAAAGCAGTCCTCAATAAGCCTTATATATATATTACACATCAGTGTAAAACTTCAACACAGATCCATCAAAGTGCTTCTGTCTCTACCTCTCTATGGCTTTGTCCAGCTGATAGATGATGGCCTGAAGAACAGCCTTGTGGGTAGTGATGTCGGGACGGTGCAGACGGGCAGTGAAGAGCGCCAATGCGGCCCCTTTAGCGTCACGTCCCGGCTGTGAATCAACACGAGCACATTTTTATTGAATGAACTTCACATAAATGGCTAAAAATGATTATTAAACATAATCTTTTGTGATTGGCTCACCAGGACGGTAAATTTTCCACTTAGTAACTCGGTTCTCAAAGGTTCTTCGTTGGGATTAATATTGTAGATTCCTTCCTTTATCCTTGTATACTAAATAAATAAATAAAAACACAGGTTAGAGTTGTATATGAAAAAACAACAAAAAAAATCATATCAAATGTGTAAAATCTATTTCAATCTATTTACACGCCATAACAACCCGTAAATAACGTCGGGAACAATTGCAGACGTGTCGGAGCGCTGTTTGTTTTTCCGTCTTGGAATTTTTTTTTTTATTATTATTTATTTATTTTTATATCCAATTTTAGACCGGCTGGCAGCTCATTGTTTGGCCCAAAATAAACGGTGGGATTAAATTACTCGGAAGAAGCCAGAGCTCCGTCCTGAACGCCACCATTCACAGAAACTCTGCGGCGCTGAGAGCCAGCCGTGTTGGGTTTGGGGGATTTTAAGAAGCGATCTGAGATACGCAAATCCCTCGAATGGATTCTTAATGGTGGTTTTTTTTATTGGATCTGTTGGCGCAGCACGTCAGTGATGTGTATTAGACACAATGCAGGACCGGGATGGATATTGATTTTCCATCAACAAAACTGGTTCAACCAGAAATAATAAATAAATAAATAAATAATAATAAAGTAACACCACTTATTTACACACACACACACACACACAGTTTTACTATCAGAATGAACAAAAGGCCTGATAGTAGACATGAAACATGAGTGTGTTTACTCATAACATAAGATTGCACTACATCACAGTGAAATCACTATTGCAGCAGCTTGAAGATCTGGATAGAGTTTTTTATTATTATTATTATTATTATTATTACTATTAAATAAAACCAACAAAACACATGAAACTATGGCTGGCATGAGGAGTGTGTGTTTGGTGTGAACGTGCACTGCTGCACAGAGGGAACCACTAATTATACTCTTGTATTACACTCCCATTAGGGACGCAACTCGACACTCCGGCCTGTAGACCGACACGGCGATTGCAGATTTACCTTGTAAGCCTGAAAGAGGTCTATGGCTCTGGAGACGTCGAACTTCCGTGCCATTAGGAACTTGACGGCAGTGATCTGGCTGACGAGGGTGGCGTTCTGCGAGTGTTCCCGACATCGTAATTCAGCCAGGAACTCCTCCACCGCCTGACACACACAAACATATACATACATTTAACATATTAATGTTTCTATATAATGCATTTCTGTGAAGAAGACAGGAAGTGAACGACTGAATCGAATGTTGACAACATTTCTGCGTGAATATTTGTTTAATTAAAGGACGGTTAGTGTTTATAAACCTGTGTTCACTGATGGGAAGCGGCGGCTCGTTAGAAGGTCGCGAGTTCAAATCCCCTGATTTTACTGAGGCCATAAATGAAATAATTGCAAGCCACTGTGGATTTGCCATAAATGTAAAATGATCATTGTCAAGTGTCTCATTCGATTCTGTGCAGACAAAATGGACCATGGGATTAAATCTATACACTTTGATTTGAGTGTTTGTGTGCACTTTCAGGTGAGTTCGCTTTAAATATGACTTGTAAGGTTTTACCCTTACTTCTTTTTATTTTGTTACTAGATTCAGTGAATTGACTCCGTTTAGAAAGCACAGCAGGATGGAGATTTTCAACCCCCCCCAAAAAATTATTATATTTTTATAATTATTAATATTAAACATAATCGACATAACCTGAAGTGTAGTGTAATGCATAGGATTTCCACACTTTATACAAGTCTGAAATAGTGGAGTAAAATAACATGGAAAAGAATCGTGTACGGGGATTTTTATTTTGCATTTTTCATACACACGATGTCATTAAGTGGGAACTCGGGGATGACAACTACTAGGAAACTTATACTAGATGGACAAAAATACTGACTTGTTCCAGCCATATGTGGTTCTTCCCCAAAAATGTCTGCACAGAATTGCACAGGACATCTTTAGATCCTGTAGCACAAAATTGCGCATTTACTTGAACTCGGAGACCCGAATTAAATCACGGTGAAATTCATTCTTCACATATCCCAGCTTATACCCATACACCACACATATACCGGGGCTCGAACCCTGACCTTGTGATCAGTAGCCTTAACAATTGAGCTCCTCACCTCACCTACATCAGGACCTGACTTTACCAGTACACGTGTGTCTGAATGAGCAGAAATGCCCACAAACTCTCATACATGCTGCATTTACATTTATGCAAAACAATAAAAGATTCCTCGTAGTACCTTAGAAATTTACACTAGAAGACGGTGGAAAACTTTTGGATCTGTCCTATAAACAGTATTTCCTAACGACCAACCAGAAAACAAATGTCTAGCGTTCTATAAGGTCTATAAGGTAAGTATATGGTTTTACGGAATGAAGTCAGGATGAAGAGATTACACTCAGCTAAGTTGTGATTTAACAAGCGACGACAGATCAACGTTAACAAAACATTGAGACACAGGTATACCCAACGCTCAAGCGAGTCTGTAACGTGCCAAATCAGGAAAACAACGATGCTTGTCTGAATCGTATCATATTATAAGGCAAGCACATGACCCTGAGTGCCAGAGTGTTTGGGGAATGTGTGGAATACTGTCATGAGTTCTGCAATGTTGTATGGTTCAGGGACACAAAAAAGGCAGCTGGATTGATGAGGATGGACAGGGTTATAAATGAAGTGTTGGCTCGGATGTGGATGGATAAGATGTTGGTGATGGAGGACATGCATGTGGTTGGTATGAATGAGAAGCGAGTGATTTACACAGAGATGATCCGCTGTGACGTCACTTAACAGGAGGTGGTGGAAGCGAACCCACAACACAGCGTTTCTTTGGTAATAAGCCTGTAATTGATTTATCAACCTGTTTTAAATATCGAATCCTAATTTGCTATCATAATGTAGTAATCTTCCCCTGTTTATTATTTTAAATAAATAAATAAATAACAGTGTATGGTTAATGATACCAAAGTAACCGTTAGAGATCCGCGAATATCGTGATTTACCGTTTAACCCAATATCGGACAGAAATCGAGTACAATAACAGACTGCTCAATAATCTTTATTTACACAGTCAAAAAAAGAAGGCTTAATTGTATTTATTTATTGTCAGAAAGCACTGTCTATAACCAGTTATAGCGGTGTTATGTGGTTTACACTGGCTATAATACACTTAGCAGGAACGCGCGCAGGCTCCATCCTAATCCACCCGCTCTTTAAATATCTAGTGTACTAGACAGTGTGCTCGCAATGCTTAGCGCTTAATACACCTACACAAGTGCGCACAGGGGCGTTTGTACTTCGGCCCGAGGCTTGTAGCAGGCATGCTAACAGAATAGCTAGTTGACTGTTAAATGGTCCAGGTGTTTGAAAATGAGCGTCTAATACCCGTGTTTATGACACGACTGGTCCATTTCGCACCTTTATAAATGTGGTGTTTTAACCGCCGTATATCCGGCGGTGTTTTTTTACACGTTAACTCTGTATATAAGCGTGCTATTTTCCCAGGAGAGCAGTCAGCCTTGTAGCATATGCTAGCTCCCGAACACGGGTAGCTAGGCTAACACGAGCGGCTAGAAAACAGCCGCTGCACTACAAAGACTCTGTAGAGGAGGAACAGACGCGGTCGACCAAACCGCGAATGCAGTAATAAAGCATGCAAAAGAGGACGGGAAAGAAAAGAAACCACGGTGTCTTACCACCTCTTCTTGGGTTGTCAGGGCTTCCGCCATCTTGAAGCCTGAGCAACGTTTACGGGCGCGCCCTCGAGTCGTCGTGAGCGCGCCGTCCAGTGGCGTGAGCGCGCCGCTCACTCTCGGGTGAAGGTGCGCGCTTGGGGCCACGACAAGTGCAAATACTACAAATATTCCCTATTTCATTGCATATTACAGTTGCATTATATTCTGTTGTATTGTACTATTAAACTCTAATGCAATACAATGCCCATGAACCCATTGAAGCAAAATGTTGACAAATTATAGTATAGGGATGACAGGGGGCGATTATTAAGTGTTTATATAGATACATGAATTTTAAACACACTGTATGATGTTAAAACCAAACGCTGAACTGGTTAAATGCACCATAGTGTGAACACTCAATTATAATGTATAAATAACGTATTTCACAATCAAGCTAAGTGTAAATATAGTCTTAGTCTTATAGCGGTGTATCCCTTTGTATAGTAATATATAGAGGTAGTACAACACATGGCCGGTTAGCTCAGTTGGTTAGAGCGTGGTGCTAATAACGCCAAGGTCGCGGGTTCGATCCCCGTACGGGCCACACTTTGTTTTTGTTTTCTCTTTAAATTAATTAAATATTAAACAGGGAGGAGGGTTTTCCCATTATCAGGGAAATGGGGTAAATAATTCACAATTACAAAAAATACGCACTAATTCTTACCCACAATGACGCCCCACACTCCAGTTCTATTGGTGGCAGTAGTGAAGCAGAATCCGAATTACCAATAAACTGAAAGTAGGAGCAAAAATATCGCCTTAATGAGAAGTCTGAACGTGTTGACGTCATCAGACAGGGATTGTTTATTACTCGTGCCTTTCCTGAAGAAAATGCTAAACTTGCCAGTAGACGCGATTCTCCCCGGTTATACGCGCTTTTTATACGTCACACGTCGGTATTTGCTGTGATGTTCAGGAGGGGCGTGGTTTTGCAACGTGACGTCACAACGCTATGGGCAGCGGAACCGACTCTTCCCGCTGTAACGTTGTGACGTCACGAGACATCGTTGGGCCCCTACCAACTATGGAATGATATGTCGGAGACATGAGCAGGTAAAACTATTTGTTTTAAGCTCTTATTATTAAATAGTAAGAATAACGACACCAAACTGTAATGAACTATTTCATTAATTAAATAATTGTAATAATCATAATTTTAAACAAACGTGTGTTCTAGTCATGACGCATTTGGGCAGAAAACTATAATTAGCGCTTATAATACCAATATAATTAACCATAATTGCCACGGCTCATTGTAGATAATTATATGGTTATTTATTTATTAGTAAACCTGTTGTTAATAATGTAGGGGATTTGTGCACAGAACAATGCACAGAGTAAACATCAAGGAAGAAATCTTGGAACGCCTCAATAGCGGTTCTGGCGCTGTTACACTGCCCCCTGCTGTTCATCTCAATGTATTACGTTTTTTTCCTCATTAATTTACACTCAATACCCCATATTGATGAACTGATAATATAATATATTTTCAAATATAATATTCTAGAAAATATTCTGTAAATATTTAAAAAATATATATATAAACATCTGAAGCAGAGAAGGATCACTCTGACCAAGCTCCTTCCCTGCAGCCCTCCACTGATCCGGGAGCAAGTTCGTTTCTGACCACAAAGCTATAGTAAATCCATAGTAATGAAGGAAGGTGTACTTACTTCCGCAGCCTGGACCTCATGTGGAATCCATGATTCACTCAGTCTCGTAAAAAAAGAAAGGTTTATACTGATGCAGGGGTCGTTTATCTCTTTCCTACAAGTGGTGAGGGCCAAGAGCCGTACTTAAGGGCCCGGCCGTGGCAGATTGGATTTCAAATTCACAAAGTCAACATCATGCTGATCGAGGTACCACTTCCTGCAGACACAATTCAGATACATTTCCAGGACATTCACTGATAACATTGATGTCATGTTTGTTAAAAGAAATTCATCCCACATACAAACAACTTTAATTAATGAAAAAAAAAGAACATTTATTTAACTCTCAGATCAAATACAATCAGTATAATCGACACACATCACAGCTTTCCTCGTCTGGGTTTCGAGTGTTTACTTCTGGATTTTCTGCAAAAAAAACATAAGATCAACAAAAAAAAAATGTTCATTAACCTCCAGAAAATGTTAAAAACATGATTTGACAATATTTTGGGTCTGCTAGTGAAGGGAATATTTTGTGCTACAGGATGCAAAGATGCAACTGTGTGCTTTAGAAGGAGAACCACATATGGCTGAGGAAAGTCAGGTGTCCCAATACTTTTGGCCATATGGTGTAGAATGAAAAAGGATGATCTCGGACGTTACTTACACCTGGGCTTGGGGTTCTTGATTTAATATCACGACTTCTTCTTCCTCACTGTCTGAGATCACCATCACTTCACCTGCCAGACAAAAGAAAAGCATTTTTCACAATACAGTTTATCATTTTTGCACACATTTGATTAAGGAAGCGCACACTGTCGTTTTACCGTTTTAAATTATTTACATTAAATACCTTAAATAAGTAAATAAATAAGTACCTTTCTTCTTCTCCTGTTCCGTCGGGTCAGACATCTCCTCTTCCTCGTCATCTTCCTCCAAACCCCAAGCGTTCTCTAGCCCCTCCCCTACCTGTCCCGTTCCCACGGCAACGATCACAGGTGAAGACCCGCTGATCACCGAGTCAAGGAGACGACCGTAAAAAAAAAAAGGTTGAGACTAGTATTGCACGATATACCAGATACTAAACCAGTATCGCAATACCAGTCTTTTTTTTTAAATAAATGACATATTATACAATTAATTCATTTTTTTTAAAGAAGACAAAACAAAAGATACACATCGGGAGGAGCATCTGCTTTGCTGATGATCTCATCAGCCGTCTCCTGGACATCGCTCATCTCCAGTGGTGTTTCCTCTCGGGTTAGGACCGTGATTCTCTCCTTAGGTATGGATTCCGCAAAGCCGAACTTGCCTCCGTCTTTCCTGTATATATATATATATATATATATATATATATATATATATATATATATACACACACACACACACACACACACAAATATATATATATATATATATACACACACACACACACACACACACACACCACACACACACTACCTGACTCGTTTGTCATTTTCCAAGGCTTGAGTGATGAGCTCGGTAATTTCTGTCACTTTCACACTGGCAATTTTGCTGCACCTCAGAACCTAAAACAAGAATGCAACACACACACACACACACACACACACCACACACACACACACACACACACACACACACACACACACAATTTTAAAGCCTAAACCAGGAATCAAAAAGATATATATACCAATTAATTAATTCATTAATACAAAATATTTTATACCCCCCTCCCCAAAAAAAACTCTCTCTGTGTCCATCGTTCTGTTTCTATGACCCCCATCTATATATCTATATATAATGTATCCATCTGACCTCTCTTTCACTCCATCTATTCACCTCTCCCTCTGTTCATCAACCACTATCACTATCACCACTCTCGCTCTCTCTAATTTTATCCATCCAACATCTGCATCACACATTATCCAACTTATATCTCTCACTATCCAGTCATCCTCTCTCTCCAAAGCTGTCACAATCTGTTTTATGAGTCCCTCTCTGTCTCTCTGTTCATCTCTCTGTACTTAAATTTCTCTCTCTTTCTCCTGCCATGTGACTCACTTCCCTCCTATAGAGTGACTCATTCTCTCACACACACACACACACACACACACACACCACACACACACATACCTGGTCTTTAAGTAACATGATGCCTCCGCTGGACTGAATGGAGCAGATCTCTCGGTGTTTGTTCATGGCGATGACCAAGAGCCCGTCCATGACCAGCTCCTCTTTCTCACACGGATCCACCAGCAGATACGTGCTGCAGGAGAGAACACGGTTAACCGTCTACACCTGTTTCCACAGACTGTCTGCTGTGCGTGCACACACACACACACACACACACACACACACACACACACACACACACACACACACACACACACACACACACACAAAGAAAAGTGTCTACAGACTGAAATGTTCACCAGGAACGTTTCATAAATGTTGGAAGGATGAAAACATGTATCTAAATACATTGTATTTGTTACATTCATTCATCTTCTACCACTTTATCCGATCTTCCCTTGGGTGCCTATCTCAGGCGTCTCTGGGCATTAAGGCAGGATACACCCTGGATGGAATGCCAACCCATCACAGGACACACACACACACTCACATTCATACACTAGAGACAATTTTCCAAGGTGCCAATCAACCTACCGCGCATGTTTTTGGACCGGGAGGAAACCGGAGAACCCGGAGAAAAACACCCTGAGGCACGGGGAGAACATGCAAACTCCACACACACATGGCCGAGACAGGAATCGAACCCGGACCCTGGCGGTGTGAGGTGAACGTGCTAAACACTAAGCCACTGTGTCCCTTGTATTTGTTACAGTCTAAGATAATCCTAAATATTCAGTCTATTGGCAAGCAGATCCTGTGAGAAGGTGTGTGTTCGTGTGTGTTCATGTGTGTTCGTGTGTGTTCTTTTTTTTTTTTTACCCCTGCTCGAAGAAGGCGAAGCTCACACAAACAGGCATGTGATAAACACTAAGCGGGACCGGATCCCTTTCTTCTGGACTGAACTAAACACAAAAACAAAAGCTCCGTGTGTAAGTTCTGGGGAAGCAAACCGAGGTATGAATATAAAGATTAAACACTTGGCGGATTAAACACCGGGTCAATCGATTAGCCTTCGAAGCGGAATACAATCGCACTCACCACCGTGATGTCTCGGCCCTGGATGGCCACCTCCGGCCTTTTGAAATGACAGAGGGCCGATATAGCCGCGACGCTCGCCGCGTCCATCAGATTCCCATCGTGGTTCAGAACGTGAACGTCCACTCGGATCTGCCAGACCTGTCAATCAAACAAGGACATCGAGGTTCATTTAAAACAATTGTGTCCTAATACTTTTGTCCATATCATAGTATATTCTGCATAATCTACTAGTTATTATTGTAAATATTATTAATATGTTCCATGGGATTAGGCTTCATTATCACTTTATAGTATAAAGATATCATCACCGCGTCTGCGTATCTGTAGTAATCAGCTTTAAGTGTGAGATATAGCGATAACAAACACCTTTTCTCCTGAGATGACACACAGAGACTCTGTGTCAATGCACCTGGAGTTCCTCAGGCATCTCTCCAGCTGCCTGTTCAGGGTCACCAACAATTCTGATTGCCTACGAGAGACGACACGGAAATTATAGGGCAAAAACAAAGACGCCACGTGCACAACGTTATTTAATATACATCTATATCAGAGTATTGCGTCATACTGAGGTTTGTACCTGCTGGACTGAAAACCAGGTGACGCCATGGGAGAAAGCTCCAAGTTAAAAAACATGAGGCCCTCAGTGGGACGGGAGTCTTTCGGAGGGACAAGTTCACATGACACCTGAGCTAACACCCTGTACGCAAACAGATAAAAAAAAAATGCTCTTTTGTAAATACAACAAACATCTAAACAATAGAACCTAGTCAGAAATGTGGCACAAGCAAATGTTTACATGCGTTACCTTGTTTTCCCCAAACTGACCGTACAGCAGCCATAGTCTGTGCCAAATGAGATTTTGATCTTGCGGTAGTCATACGTCTGCCTCCCATCCAAACGCTAAATCCAGAAAAGAGCATTTAAGGTTAATGACTTTTGCATTTATTCATTCATCTCGAACGTATATACCCTATAAAGTGCACTTGGCCAGTACATGCACTAACGTATATACCCTATAAAGTGCACTTGGCCAGTACATGCACTAATGTTTATACCCTATAAAGT
>JACRUU010000028.1:5496876-5616876 GCA_030449085.1 Kryptopterus vitreolus | reverse complement strand
TACTAGAAACATATCAGAAACATATACTTCTCCAAAACCTGTATTACATGAACACAATTGATTGCTTTTAAATATCTACATTAGCTATATTATACAACAACAAAACAAACAAACAGGTTGTGGCCACAGCTCATTAACTCTCCCACTATGAACACAAACGCTCCTGATGGATTCGGGTAAGAACCTGACAATCAGCTCCTCGTATTTGGGACACAGCCATGAATGCTTTGTGGGATCAGAGTGAAAACCTGAGTGCTACAAATTCGTTAAGATATTAACCAATCAGAAGCCCAGGCCCTCTGGGACGCATCAAATCCTCTTTATTTGCAGTTATTCACAAAAGGAAAGTTGTCCATTTGGTACGTAGCTCGGGTTTTAACACAACACGCTGTGGCACGTCAACGTTCGAGCCACTTGTGCCGAATGCCGCCACCTGCACATCCGGAATCAGGATTACGTGAAAACACTGAGAAAGAGAATTTCGGAGGGAAAATAAAACGAAAGCACAGAACTCTCCTTTTTTTTTTTTTTACTTTTTTTTCCCCCTCAACATGATGTGTGGCAAGAGAAAAAGTTTGGGAGGCTTTTATGGTTTTTGAGACACATGCATGTGCGTTTTCTTTCTTTATATGCAACAACCTAGGTTTAAAAAAAAGGCAAAAACACAATAATTAAACACTCAATAAAGAGAAATATATTCTGTTGAGTCCAAATTGTCTTGTGTAGGACAAAGAACAGGAGAGATTTCCTCTAGTGGAAAGGAAAACGATACCAACATGGCTGCCATTCTATACATGAACGCCATGCAATTCCATTGGACTGCTCTGTCATATCTATCACGGAATATCCGACCCTGAACTGGATCAGAAAGACGTCACCAAATAGTGCAGGTCATCTTTGGCAGGTTTTCACCGGGGGACGGGGGACGGGGGGACGGGGGGATATTTCATCTGAACGACTGGAGCAAAGAATGGTCAGAATCTATAAAGTGCAAAACGCTGGACGTTTATACATTTGTTTGGCCAAAGTAAACCTTCGTAGCGTTACATTATCTAGTTTGTTGCAAAGTCCGAACAAGTGTTTCCGAACAGGAAGTGCATATTAGAAACGTTCCTTTCATCTCTAATGTCTTGAATAGATAACTATCTTTACATTCATTTCTTTCTTTTATTTTCTTTTCTTTTTGCAATTTACGGCCAACAAAAATGAATATAAAGTAGGTGATTTGTGTAAAAAGACGGTTGAGAGAATGCAAAACGATGCATTAAAGCTAAAAGTAAAACATCCTATCGGAAACCTTTGATGTGTAGTCAGACATCAATACCTTAAGGGTTAATTCTATGTTGTTGTTTTTTTCTTTTTTTTCATATACAAGATTTATGCACACACGAGTACGATTTTCCCTCTCGGTACGCAGTGCACTACGTGACCGTTCTCTGCGAAACAAAAGCGAAATAGCCGTATTAAAGCTTTGGATGTTGCATACAAGGACACACGACTGAACAAACCCTCACCAAACAAAGGTTGTACAGTTGGATTTAAGGCACAGCATGGAAATCGATATGAATCAGCAGCTGTCTGGGGAAAACAAACAAACAAACAAAAACAAAACAGAATGGATTCTTTTTTAAATGGTATCGACTTTTCGTCTTTTTCTCCAGAAAATAATAGGAAAAAAAAAAAACTGGAGCGGCCGAAAACAAACCAGATGAAAAACAATCGTATTTATAAGACACCAAAAATCATGCATTAAAAAAAAAACAAGCAAAATAAAACTACAAGCAAATGACAAAAATAAATAGAAAATGAAGAGGAAATACTAAAAAAAAACAACAAAAAAAACAATAGCAGTTCAACACCACAATAAACTTAAAACCTCAAAGAAAGAAAAGCAAAATGTCTTTTAAAAGCGCTCCGTCTCAAATTGCTTTTCGATACCTGTATAGGTGCACTACATAGGGTTTCTAGAAGGAAATACTGGCTTCTACACTTTTTGTAGTGCTTTACGTATCTATGAGGAGATATCTAAGTTGTATCATTCGCAGAAAAATGCAGCATATGGTTCCTTCAATTATGGATATCAAGAGCAAAATAAGTTCACAGAATTTCACGCACGCACACACACACACACACACACTCACACACACACACACACACACACACACACACACACACACACACACACACACACCCACACACAGACAGACAATTGAATATCCTATCATATCTTTAACAGGTTTGTTAGTGCACTACAACAGAGTCATTTGAGGGCATCCTAAACCGTTTCCTACTTTCCATTAGTGCACTAGAAAAAAGGGACTAAATAGTGCACTTGAGGTCTGATAGGAAGTCTTCAATCTCACTTACACTGCTTTAGTGTTCCTTCCCGAATGTTTGTCACCAGTGGCTGAAAAAATGGTTCGTAGATAAAAAGCTTAAAGTGCAAAAAAAAAAAAAAAGAACCTGACAGAATTATGCCAAAGCCACGCCCTCTCAGTCACAGCCACACCCTCTCAAACAAAGCCACACCCTCTCAGGCACAGCCACACACTCTCAAACACAGCCACACACTCTCAATCACAGCCACCCTCTCAACCACAGCACACCTCTCACACCTCACAGCCACACCCTCTCAACCACAGCCACACCCTCTAAACTGCCACACCCTCTCAGTCACAGCCACACCCTCTCAACCACAGCCACACCCTCTCAAACAAAGCCACACACCTCTCAGGCACAGCCACACACAACTCTCAAACACAGCCACACACTCTCAAACCCTCACACAGCCACACACTCTCAACAGCCACACCCTCTCACAACCACCAGCCACTCACCAGCCACCCTCTCAATCACAGCCACACACTCTCAACCAGCCACACCCTCTCAGTCAGCCACATCAGCCCTCTCACACCCACATCTCCACACACTCCTCAAACCCCAGCCACACCCTCTCCCCCTCTAAGCCACACACTCTCAAACAGCCCTCTCACACCCACACCCTCTCAACCACAGCCACACCCTCTCAGCCACAGCCACACCCTCTCAGCCACAGCCACACCCTCTCAACCACAGCCACACCCTCTCAACCACAGCCACACCCTCTCAGCCACACACACCTCTCATCAATCCCAGCCACACCACCTCAATCACACAGCCACCCTCACCCACGCCACAACCCTCTCAGCCACACCCTCTCAGCCACACCCTCAGCCACACAACACTCTCAACCACACATCCACAATCAGCCACACACCGCCACCCCTCTCAACCAGCCACACCCTCTCAGCACAGCCACACCTCTCAGGCAAGCCACACCCTCTCAGCCACAGCCACACCCTCTCAACCACAGCCACACCCTCTCAACCACAGCCACACCCTCTCCACACCCTCTCAACCACAGCCACACCCTCTAAGTCACAGCCACACCCTCTCAACCACAGCCACACCCTCAGCCACAGCCACACCCTCTCAACCACAGCCACACCCTCTCAACCACAGCCACACCCTCTCAACAGCCACACCCTCACACACGCCACACCCTCTCAACCACAGCCACACCCTCTAAGTCACAGCCACACCCTCTCAACCACAGCCACACCCTCTCAGCCAGCCACACCCTCTCAACCACAGCCACACCCTCTCAGCCACAGCCACACCCTCTCAGCCACAGCCACACCCTCTCAACCACAGCCACACCCTCTCAGCCACAGCCCCACCTCTCACAGCCACAGCCACACCCTCTTAGTCAGCCACACCCACTCTCAGCCAGCCACACCCTTCACCACAGCCACACCCTCTCAGCCACACCCTCTCAGCCACAGCCACACCCTCTCAGCCACAGCCACACCCTCTCAACCACGAACACATCCTCTCAACCACAGACACACCCTCTCAACCACAGCCACACCCTCTAAGTCACAGCCACACCCTCTCAACCGCAGCCACACCCTCTCAACCACAGTCCACAGCCACACCCTCTCAGGCACAGTCACACCCTCTGAATTACAGCCACACCCTCTCAGGCACAGCCTCGCAGCCTCTCAACTCACACCCACACCGTCTAAGTCACAGCCACACCCTCTCAGGCACAGTCACACCCTCTGCCACACCCTCTCAACAGCCACACAGCCTCGCCCTCTCAACCACAGCCACACCCTCTCAACAGCCACACCCTCAGTCACAGCCACACCCTCTCAACCACAGCCACACCCTCTTAGTCACAGCCACACCCTCTTAGTCACAGCCACGCCCTCTCAGCCACAGCCACACACTCTGAACCACAGCCACGCCCTCTCAGCTAACATCTCAATCACACCATGAGCTTAGATCACGGGATTTAGTTGTAGAAAAAAAAACAGGTCAGCGTTTTAACCGCTAAATTATCTACCATGATTGTTTTTGTTTTTTTTTTTTTATTTTTTTTTTGTTTTACTGTACATCAAGCTAGCAATGGTTTGTTTACCGCAGTGCATGCTCATGCATGTGGTGAGTCTTATTATTGCCATTAGAAGATTAACCCCCCCCTCTCCAAAGTAATATCAAGCTTTACACAAAAATATTCAAATACCCAACGACACCCATCCATTATCAAAAGGTGATTTGTGCTCTCTCTCTTTTTTTTTTTTGTTGAGATGATATGAAATATAACGTATGATGAGTAATTAAATGTTAAATGTTCGTTCGCGATGGTGGCCCCGATTTTTCTTCAGGGCTTCACAAGTTCCTCTTCAATCCGGGTGCAAAAAAGAAAAAGGCTTTATAAAGTGGTGGGTTGACCAGCAGCTGTGGGGAATAAAGATTTCATATAGAAGATTAATAATATAATAATAATAATTAATAATAATAATAATAATAATATAATAATAATAATAATGTATATATATATATATATATATATATATATATATATATATCACATATATAAACACATTATATATATAGTCTGAAGGGGCATGGTGGTTTAGTGTTTAGCACGTTCGCCTCACACCTCCAGGGTCGGGGTTCGATTCCCGTCTTGGCCATGTGTGTGTGTGTTTGCATGTTCTCCCGTTGCCTCAGGGTTTTTTTTCTCCGGGTCCCGGTTTTTTCTCCCCCGGTCCAAAAAACATGCACGGTAGGTTGATTGGCACCTTGGAATATTGCCCCTAGTGTGTGAATGTGTGTGTGTGTGTCCTGAGATGGGCTGGCAGAGTGTATCCTGCCTTAATGCCAACGACTATTTGAGTCCTTTTTGTATTTATGGGAAAAAAAACCCACCGGCAGCCAAATTAAAATATCACTGTCAATCCGAATAATAATAATTTCACTGAACAATGAAAAAATATGAATATATACAAAAAAAAGGTAATAAAATCTTTTTCATACTTGGTTAATGTCATTTAAATTCTCCGTATTTGGCCTATCTGGGGTTCGAAAAGTTCAAGAAATGGCGAATGTTTATTTTTAAAGACGTTTATAATTATTATATTACATAAAATAAAATAAATGAATTGAATTACTTTTAAATTAATTTCTCAAGAGACACCGGGAGCCGAATCCGAGGGATGATAGTTGCCGCACTAGAACATAATACCTATCAAACCTATCAAAAACATATAATAAACGTTGCTCACCGCGAGATTTCATGTAGCACGGATGACAGTTGAGGACACCGTTCCGGATCCGGACATCGGTCCCTGTGCTCGAGTCACCAAGCAGCCCTTTACACACTCCACACTGGGACACACACAATGCGATTAGTGGAATAGACTGCATGTGCAAGTGCACACACACACACACACTACATGTGTGTCTTACCTTAAAACACTGGATGTGAAAGTAAAGTCCCAACGTGTCGATGATCATCGCTGCTCCTTTCCCCAGCGGTTGTGCACAGCTGGAGCACAGCTTCTTCGCACTCACTGACCTGCACAATTAGGCTTATCTATAACAACAAACACTGACAGATGTTTGAAGTAGACCAGTAAAACACTTTGCATGCCTAACGATACTTTCCTATTTCCATTCCTTCTTATTATTCTTATTATTATTGCTATTATTATAATTAACTGTCTAAATGAATAATAATAATAATAATAATAATAATAATGTAAAAGTGTTTGTTTTTGTTAATGAATGATGACCCCCTTAAACATCCAGGTTGAAATTCATTTCTCTTCATAATTACACCAGACAATTATTACTATATGGATTTCGAAGTGATAACAGGCCCAGAGGTTTAAGGGCTTTGTAAAAAATATTTCTTTGGCAGCGTTATTGCTGTATAGTATAAGATACGTTTATACCACAGCGCTGTTGGAATTCCCGATCCGTTTCCTTCCCAACTAAGTGCCCACTTATATTCCCGATAGTAGTTCCATGTGTTCTTTCTAGCATGTTGTCCTTAGCAAGCGTGTGGAGGATTCTTCACCATGTAACTATTGTGAAATATATATATATATAATATATATAATATATAATATATATATATATATATATATATATATATATATAAAACGAATTACAAAGTGGATTCTTTGTATATTTCTGTTGTTGCTGAGTTGGCTGTGGTATAAGAGAAATAGAACACTTCAGGACGTGCTGTTATAGGATAAAGACAGACTTGGAGAAGGTAACATTACCTTTAAACTGGACTGGACCGCATCACACCACATTGCTCTGTAGCAGCACACACCCAAGTGTTTTATTCTTTAAACAAACTTATATACATACTGTATATATATATATATATATATATATATATATATATATATATATATATATATATATATATATATATATGCAACTTACAATAAAGAATGGTGTTGGGGAGAAATACTCACACAGACAGAGTTTAGTACAGCTGGAGATTTCACAATACTTGCTTTATTTTATTTAGTATGTATTTATATGTATGTATTATAATGAACCTAGAGATCCATACCTCTGGTTTCATTGGCTCTGTGCTGTATACTGTATACTATCTATCTGTCTGTGTGTCTGTCTGTCTATCTATCTATCTATCTATCTATCTATCTATCTATCTATCTATCTATCTATCTATCTATCTATCTATCTATCTATCTATCTATCTATCTATCTATCTATCTATCTATCTATCTATCGTCTATCTATCTATCTATCTATCTATCTATCTGTTTCCACCCATCCTACCCACCAACCATTATATCTATCTATTGATCCATCCATCCATCCATTCTACTCACCAACCATTCTATCTATCTATCGATCTATTGATCGATCGATCGATCAATCAATCAATCGATCAATCTGTCTGTCTGTCTGTCTGTCTGTCTATCTATCTATGTATCTATGTATCTATTTATCTATCTATCGGACAAGGAGATCTAATAGAATCGAATGGTAAATCTAATGCTAACAATAAACATTATAAAGAGCTTTAATTCTCCACAAAAGAAAGAATAAAGAGACAGATGACTTGTACACTGGATGGACAGAAGTTTGCAGTTTACACGTAAGAACCATATGTTCTGTTTGAACATCCCATTCCACATATATTCCCTTTCTGCATTCATATCACGCTCCACTCATACGGGAGATGTCGGACTTGTGGAGATTGGTAGAGATTGAGCCGCGACAGCGTTAGTAAAGTCAGGTGACGATGTGAGTGTCGTGTTAAGCGATAAGAGCATTGTTTTAACACAACATTGTAAAAGGATTAAAGTGGGAATTCTCAGAGGAAAACACTTTGTCCAATATTCATTCATTCATTCGTTCATCTTCTACCGCTTTATCCGATCTTCCCTCGGGTCACGGGGAGTCTGTGTCTATATCAGGCGTCTATGGGCATTAAGGCAGGATATACCCTGGATGGAATGCCAACCCATCACACACACACACACACACATTCATACACTAGGGACAATTTTCCAAGGTGCCAATCAACCTACCGTGCATGTTTTTGGACCGGGGGAGGAAACCGGAGAACCCAGAGAAAAATTCCTGAGGTACGGGGAGAACATGCAAACTCCACACACACATGGCCGAGACGGGAATCGAATCCGGACCCTGGCGGTGTGAGGTGAACGTGCTAACCACTAAGACACCGTGCCCCCTTGTCCAGTATTGTATTATTATTATTATTATTCCCTGTAATAATACAAATTGTTACATAACCAGAAAATCCCCCATTGTTAGTTACACGTAATTAAAAGTTCTCCTGCATACAAGTTAAAGTATTACATCCACAAACACTTTCGGTAGTTTAGTCACAAATGTTATTATTTGTAAACGATTTACAGGTGTTTTTGTTTTTTTTTTTAAATAAAATCCAGGCTGCTATTGTTCAGCACGCGGGTGCATTAAAAGTCTCCAGAGTGACCTGGAATTACTGACAAGTGATTTTGGTGATCACCAAAAAAAAACAACAGCATGACAAAAATAAACAAACAAACAACTCCAGTGCAGATCCATAAGCGCATGCGAGAACAAACGTTGCGCAATGGCGCGATGGGAAATGACTCGCATGCAAGCGGCGGCACGTTGTGTATGTGTGTGTGTGTGTGTGTGTGTGTGCAGTTGTGTGACATGTCCTACCTGTCTGAAGATGATGGTGATGTGTCTTGTGTTGATGGAGATGTGTGTATCCCTAAAATGTGTTCGTAAGACCCGGACCTGACCACATCGGCACGCAGACGCACATGTACACACACGTACACGTAGACACACACACACACACACACACACACACACACATGAGAAAGCAAGCAGTATATATATATATATTTTTTTTTTCGCCTTTATGCTGTCGTTTCTGGCTTGCTTTCGTAATACAGCCGTTTTACTAGCGTCACAAATAACCATGGAATGCAAAAATAAACAAACAAACAAACAAACAAATAAATAAATACATCCCCCCCCCCCCCCAACTTAAAAAAGTTCAAGCACAAAAGTGTGCGGATCGTTTCAGAGACGAGCTGATCGATATCCATATGCTTTAAGCATGCTCACATGCATGTCACATACACACACACACACACACACACACACACACACACACACACCACCCACACACATAGGTGTACACACACCTCCTCATCCTTGGAGGCTGGCTCTGTAAAGGGCTCACGTTCCGGTCCAGGGAGGATGTTTTTTTCCACTCCTGCCTGATCTCGGTTTTGCAGCTCGAAGACACATCTGTATCGATACACACGATAACTGAGTCTGTTTCTGAGTGTGTGTGTGTGTGTGTGTGTGTGTGTGTGTGTGTGTGTGTGTGTGTGTGTGAAAACCTTTGGTGTCTCTGAATCAGCAGCAGTGTCACACTGTGGGTTTTTCTTGTGTAAATCTTTTCTTGGCAGCATCACGTGTGTGTGTGTGTGTGTGTGTGTGTGTGTGTGTGTGTGTGTGTGTTTTTTATTAGGACTGCTCTCTGAAAATTTCCACTTTATATTTTGGGCCAAAATAGTTTTCCCAGAAATGTTACCCTATTCAACCTCGGGACTTTCCGCATGGCAAGTTTCACACAGCATTCAATCTCGCATTCAAGCTCTCTCCCCAATGTTTACATGCGCCTATATATTCTATATTCATTCATTCATTCATTCATCTTCTACCGCTTTATCCGATCTTCCCTCGGGTCACGGGGAGTCTGTGTCTATCTCAGGCGTCTATGGGCATTTAAGGCAGGATACACCCTGGATGGAATGCCAACCCATCACAGGACACACACACACATTCACACACTAGGGACAATTTTCCAAGGTGCCAATCAACCTACCGTGCATGTTTTTTTTGGCCCGGGGGAGGAAACCGGAGAAAACCCGGAGAAAAACCCCCTGAGGCACGGGGAGAACATGCAAACTCCACACACACATGGCCGAGACAGGGAATCAAACCCGGATCCCTGGACGGTGTTGAGATGCGAACGTTGCTAACTACTAAACCACCGTGCCCCATATTCGATTTTATTCTGATTATTTAATATTTAATATATCATTTAATATTTATTGGGTTTTTACGGAATAACACATCATTAATACCTGCCCCGATGTCAATGTGCACGTTTTAAATCAATCTGAGATAAGATGAGATGTAATAAATATATTTCTAAGCCCAAAAATAAAAAACAAACAAATCAAACTTATGCAAAAGTAAAAAAAAAAAAAAAAAAAAAAAAAAAAAAAAAAAAAAGCTATGCAATAACAACACACAACTAAGTGTTTGGGTTTTATTTCGGAGTATGCCACACTCACTCTGTATATTTGCTCATATACTTCAATAATAATAATAATAATAATAATGAATAATTATTAAACAAACAAACAAAAACGCCACAAAAACACCTTGTGCGCCCATTCCGGTGCAGTAAAATGCTCACTATCGAGGGGTTTTAAATATTAAAATCAAAACTAATTATTCGATTTAAATCCTGTTAATTAAATTTTTATAGATTTCATTCCAAATAAATCACATCATAATTATTGTAATAAAATACATTATGGTACAAATGACATAAGATATATACAGGGATGTGTTGACAGGTCAAAAACAATGTTTTTTTTTAAGCTAGTAAACAAGGAACACAATGAATATGGGATATGATTGAGATAATTAGACTGTATATAGAGTTTCGTCATGCAGACGGCCCACCCTGTATGAACTGCAGCTGCGGTGTCGCGGACGGACTCTCCTGAACCTCCGCTCCCGGGGGGATGTGATGAGGCGGTGACATCGCTTCTGTCTCGCCAGACCTGTGTGTGGAAAGAAATCAAACCATCTCAATCCCTTCTCTCTCTCTCTCTCTCTCTCTCTCACACCACGGCTGTGACAAAAATCCCAATAACAAACTCATTTCCGATCTCGTCCGTCGTTCCCAATCAAAATCGCAGCACCACAGAGTCAAATGTGAACTGTAATATGGATGATATGATAAAATAACTGGTTCTCTGGTTCCTCTACATTCACCCGCCCAGTGTTACCAGATGATGTACATGGGATCACCGCCCCCCCCCCACGCACATACACACTATAAAACAGGGGTGTTATTTACACAGCATGCGCACAGAACACAGAAACACCTGATTTAGTCAAGGTTCAAAGGGATAAATATGTTTTTTTTGTGTGTACAGACCATCTTCTAAATAAATAAACCATTGGGAGAACTTTAACTGGAAAACAAAGTGACTCTGTTTTTCCACTAGGGGGCAAAATAGAGCAGGGATATCGTGTGGATTATAATATGTATATCTAGGTGAAGAATACTTGCACAGCCATCCATCCATCCATCCATCCACCCATCCATCCATCCATCCATCCATCCATCCATCCATCCATCCATCCATATCTATCTATATATATATATATATATATATATCCAACCATTCTATCTATCTATCTATCTATCTATCTATCTATCTATCTATCTATCTATGTATGTATGTATGTATCTATCCATCCATCCATCCATCCATCCATCCATCCATCCATCCATCCACCCATCCATCCATCCATCCATCCATCCATCCATCCATGGATTGTGTTATTGGGAGAATTGTGTTGTTGTGTGATTTTGGATTGTGTTATTGGGAGAATTGTGTTGTTGTGTGATTTTGGATTGTGTTATTGGGAGAATTGTGTTGTTGTGTGATTTTGGATTGTGTTATTGGGAGAATTGTGTTGTTGTGTGATTTTGGATTGTGTTATTGGGAGAATTGTGTTGTTGTGTGATTTTGGATTGTGTTATTGGGAGAATTGTGTTGTTGTGTGATTTTGGATTGTGTTATTGGGAGAATATGTGTTGGGAGAATTGTGTGTTGTGTGATTTTGGATTGTGTTATTGGGAGAATTGTGTTGTTGTGTGATTTTGGATTGTGTTATTGGGAGAATTGTGTTGTTGTGTGATTTTGGATTGTGTTATTGGGAGAATACATGTGTTGTGGTGAGTTCAGTAATTCCAGCACTCAGTCTCTCACCTGCGCTGGAAACCATTCCTCTGGTTCATCTTCGCCTCTTTCTCCAGCATTTCCTGTTTCCTCTCCCAGTCGGCCAGTGACAACACAATGGTGTCGTGAGGGGTTTTGGACGCGGGCGGAGATTCTTTCCCACCAGAGGACGAGTGCGGGGTCAGCGGGGTCACCGTTTCCTCCAAGATCCGTCTCTCCTAATTCAGGATTCATCAAGCGCGTAGGATCTCAGGGCCGACGGCCACGACATTTATCGCACCGCGCAAAAAGTCACAAAAAGGGGGAGAAAGGCGGAGAGTTCTACCTCTTCGTTGTGTTTCCTTTCCTCTTCCTCCACTTCCTTCTGAGCTTTCTCCCACTCCTGCTTCAGTCGCTCCTGTTCCCGCTGGTACTTCTCCTACAGGGGCAAAACCAACACACGCTCCAGGAATGTCTTAAAACCCCTTCCAGTTTCATCTAAAACATTTAGTTTTAAAGGGTTTCACACATTTTTACCACAATTCTAAAAATGAGATCTATCTATCTATCTATCTATCTACCTACCTACCTACCTACCTACCTACCTACCTACCTACCTAACCTACCTACTACCTACCTACCACCTTACCTTTGACCTACCTACCTACCTACCTACCTACCTACCTACCTACCTACCTACCTACCTACCTACCTACCTACCTACCTACCTACCTACCTACCTACCTACCTACCTACCTACCTACCTACCTACCTACCTACCTACCTACCTACCTACCTACCTACCTACCTACCTACCTACCTACCTACCTACCTACCCACCCACCCATCCGTCCATTCTATCTGTCTATCTATAAAAATGTTCAGATGTCGCAATAACGCCGTTCCTATTATTTATATCAAAGTCGTGACATAAATATTATCCACACTTTCAGACTACATTGTGTCCCTCGTTCGAAAACGCGAAGGATATGCACATCCCATCAGTCATTGCTCGCAACGTACTTTTACTCCCCTGCATGTGCATTTCGTAGCAATACGACACTATTCTGTTCATCCATTCATTCATTCATTCATTCATTCATCTTCTACCGCTATATACGATCTTCCCTCGGGTCACGGGGAGTCTGTGCCTTTCTCAGGCGTTAAGGCAGGATACACCCTGGATGGAATGCCAACCCATCACAGGGCACACACACATTCACAATCACACACACACATTCATACACTAGGGACAATTCTCCAAGGTGCCAATCAACCTACCGTGCATGTTTTTGGACCGGGAGGAAACCGGAGAACCCGGAGAAAAAAAACCCCTGAGGCACGGGGAGAACATGCAAACTCCACACACACATGGCCGAGACCAGAATCGAACCCGGAGCCTGGAGGTGTGAGGCGAACCTGCTAACCACTAAAACACTAATACGTCCTGGCTAACTCAGAGACGTACGCAAGCTTGTCTTGCATAAAAACAACAATTCAGACGTTGTACGGTCAATTCAGTACGGTCAGACGTTGGACGTCTTCGGGACGTCCGATTTAAGAGACAGAAAAGAATAGAAAGGTGGAAATGAGATGAAATGTAAACAGGTGCTACACTACACAACAACAACAACAACAACAATACAAACAGATACAGTGCCACCAGTAAAAGTGCGTCTCCGGATCAAAATACTAATCCCAAACCCAAGCGTATTCATTCTAAGCCTATTGTATTTTTTGAATGGATGTTCAATGCAGTCACAACCGAGCATCCGTCTTAAAACTACGGGAAGGACGCGGGTGACGCGTGACACGCCCCCCCTAAATCCGCCCCCCCGCCCCGCCACCGTTCCTGGTACCTGTAGCAGGCGCTCCTGCTCCTGCTGCCACCTCTCCTGGCGTTTACGCTCTTCGCTAGGGTCCCACGTCCAGTGATCGACCCTCTTTGCAAGGTTCAAGATCGGGGTTTCGATCTGACGCACGCGATTACACACGGCGAACAGAAAAAGAACGGGAAAAGAGGAAGGGGAGGGGGAAAAAGAGGGGAAATGACAGGACAGGTTCTACTTGGTGCAAAGGAAAACAGAAGACGGAGAAAGAGAGAGAGAGACAGAAAGAGAGTGTCGGAAGTACTCACACATTCGCTGGTGAAGTCAAAACCCTCTGTGGAACATATAAGAGGGAAAAGAGAGAGAGAGAGAATCGTTTACACGGCGAAATATATCTGGACACGGAAAATAATGAAAATACGATGAAAGACAAAGTGTCATACTGCATAGAATGGACTGTTTATGACGAGAACCCAGTGTGTAGGTTCCCTTGCTGTAGGGTGCTGCATTGTTTTTTAAACACATCCCGGTAAACCTTATATTAAATACACAAGCAGATGTAATATCCTTGTTATTAACGGTTATTAACCCACCGTTCCAAACACCCTACATCGCTGTAGTTACCTTACCTTCGACCTTACCGAGGCTAAATGGATGAATTTCCGCAGGTGTGAAAAAGTGTTTGCCCTCTATTTATTTATTTTTTTGTTGCATTTTTGTCACACTAGTTTCAGATCATTTAGATATCAGTCAAAGATAACATGAATCAAACAGCTTCTAAATGAAGGTTTTTATTACGAATGGGAAACCAAATCCAAAACTATGTGGCCCTGTGTGATAAAGTGTTTGCCCCCTAAACCTAATAGCAAAAAAGGATTCAGGTGAATTTCTTCTCGTCTAGCTATTGAGGACCGCTGGGGGTGGAGGGGGTGGGGGGCAAACACTGTTTCACACGGAGCCATGTAGTTTTAGACTGTCGTAATAAAAAAAAAACCCTTCATTTAAAAACTGCATTTTTAAATGATCTTTGACCAATATATACATTTGCTCTATGATCCGAAAGTGTGACAAACATCTGGAAGGGGGCAAACACTTTTTCACACCACTGTAACTTAATTAATTGCTATATGGAAGGGCCTTAACGGTACAGACGCAGCACTTAATTCACACACGTGCAAACCACCGTCTATTAAAAGTATAAAAGGAAATAAATGGCAACTCTGGTGGAAAATAGAGCGGAAGCTTGCAAGTGTGCGTTAAACACGGCTGCGTTTTACTATGGAAGCCTAGTGAGGACAAAATGGGGCGGACTATATTATATATATATATATATATATATATATATATATATATATATATATATATATATATACATACTATATGGACCAACGCTCGTGACTACAAGATTTGGAAGGTCCACTTTTCTGGGAAGCTGTTCCATGCTATTTTGGAGTGTGCTCATTAAAGCACACTTGGTGGAAAGTCTCATTCTGCCCTCAGCAGGCCGAAATGCGTAAACATTTCCGGATGGACGGAGGACACGCCGTGACAGGAGGACGAATGCGCCCTCCGTGTCCACTTCGACCCTTGGCGTAGTAAACCTGACGTTAGGGCTGGTTTTACCTGCAGGGGCGAAGAATTCCCATCGTAACCTAGAGCTACTGTGAGATAGTGTGGGTTCTGAGACACACACACACACACACACAAACACACACAAATATATACACATAGAGAAGAGGAAATAGACAGAGAAAGAAAAGGAAAAGGTAGAAAATCGATTCAAAGGCAAAACAAAACAAAACGTACAGAGAGAAAGGCGAGAAAAAGGGGGTAAAAGCAAAAAGAGTGAGGAATTGGAGTAAATCAACTTTGTAAAGAGAGGAGAGTTTAAATGACCAAGGAACTGTGGGTAATATGGTTTTAGTTACCGGAGTATGACGTAATGTCGGACTTTCTAGACTCGGTGAGGGAAACCTCGTCGGATTTCTGGCTCAATCCATCGGAACAGCTCATCTACGTAGGAGGGAAATATGACATCATATTTACAGTCGGCAAAATATTAGAGTTATTTATCCACGACGCCTATTACACTTGTGGACAAAAGTATTGGAACACCCAATAATTTTTTTTTGGGGACCCCCAAAAAAAGACCTGTATAAAGGCCGATTCCCACGAAGATATTGGTTACATGGGTCGGAGTGGAGTTTGCATGTTCTCCCCGTGCATCAAGGAGGTTTTTCTCTGGGTTCTCCGGTTTCCTCCCCCGGTCCAAAAACATGCACGGTAGGTTGATTGGCACCTTGGAAAATTGTCCCTAGTGTATGAATGTGTGTGTGAATGTGAGTGTGTGTGTCCTGTGATGGGTTGGCATTCCATCCAGGGTGTATCCTGCCTTAATGCCCATAGACACCTGAGATAGACACAGACTCCCCGTGACCCGAGGGAAGATCGGATAAAGCGGTAGTAGATGAATGAATGAATGAATGAATAATGACCCCAACACATTGTGACATGATTTGTTGCCGTGTGCAGGTGCGAAGGATCGAGTACTAACCAATAGGGTGTCGTTGATGTTTATACTTCTCCTCCAACCGCAATCACATTCACTCTATCCGGATGGCACCATTTATCTGGGTAGGTTTTTTTTGTTTTTTGTTTGTTTGTTTTTAAACGATGACAAACCGGAAAGAATTAGGGGCAACGAGGCTAAGTACAGAGAAATGTGTGAAAATGAAAAACAATGACTCCAGTAAAATCTACTACTAAATTTAAGCAACAAACTATTAGCACTTCATTATTTGACACGCAGCAAATGTAGATTCATTCATTCATTCATTCATTCATCTTCCAACACTTTATCCGATCTTCCCTCGGGTCACGGGGAGTCTGTGTCTATCTCAGGCGTCTATGGGCGTTAAGGCAGGATACACCCTGGATGGAATGCCAACCCATCACAGGACACACACACACACACACATTCACACACACATTCATACACCAGGGACAATTTTCCAAGGTGCCAATCAACCTACCGTGCATGTTTTTGGACCGGGGAGGAAACCGGAGAACCCGGAGAAAAACCCCCTGAGGCACGGGGAGAACTCCACACACACATGGCCGAGACGGGAATCGAACCCGGACCCTGTGAGGCGAACGTGCTAACCACTAAACCACCGTGCCCCTAAATAGGGGATTTAAATGTGAAAAATAAATAATCTTACTTTCTGGTTCACAAAAATATTGTCCATATAGTGTTTAATAAACATCTTGTGCTTTAGTTTACCAACAAGCAAAACGCTTTTTTCTCTCCTCATTGGTTACTTGTGACATCATACATCGCATTAACGTTAACATCATACATTTCCTTCATATAAAGAATTATTCTAGTGTCGTTTCGATGTTCCGATTCAAAACATCGGCCAAACCTCGTCAGCAAGAGACGTGTCTATTGCGGGGAGCGAGTGCGTTTCTCGGAGCTCCGTCACGATGGTCGTCGTCACCACGCAGTTACGCTTCGCCGCCGGGTCCAGAACGCCCTGCTTTCCTGCGACAAGGAAGAAACAACACGCTTGGCAACCTCTCGAGACACGATGAGACATCGGCGAGTGTCGAGCGCGGTCAGATCGTGCGTCTGGATTATAAAACGTAATACAGATGAAAAGAAAATGTTTAGCTAAAAATTCGCGAAATAATAATTTGCCACGTACAAACGAATACACTGGTTTATACAAACGCGACGTAATAAACAAGAAAATACCGAATAATTTGAATATCAGATAAACGCTGTACGAACAAACACTTTACGAACTTCCCTTTCCACTTTACGAACAAACCTCTCCACAAAGTCAAATTTGTTCGGATTCGACATTTTATAGTTTCGTTTTTTGTTTTTTTTTTCCTTGGTTATGGTTTGGTCAAATTTCAGGTCGAACACTTTCTTTCAGGCGGACGCGATTGAAAAATAGAAAAACCTCCGACCTGTTAATTCCGAATCCGTGAGGAATTCCGACGTTTCCTCCTCTGTACTCTTTTTAACAGGGCTGTCGTTCTCCTCTCTAATCTGTTCGGCTTTTCGAACGGGCGGAGTCGGAGTGCACTCTTGAGCTGGGGGTTCACTTGCAGCCGGGATCTGCCGAGGACTCCGGCTTGCCGCTTTTGATGATGTCGGGGTGAAGGAGACGGGTCTCACTGGACTCTCTCTTGTGTCCTCTATAACGGAGTCCCCGTTCACCCGTACCAGTCCGTCATTCTTAAGCGAAACAGACGTTACGTTGAAAAAATACGTTAGGTTCAAATACGTTAACCTACTGATAAATACACTGAGGTGCGAAAAAGACCAGCAACGAGATTTTAATACGATTTAAACAAATCAAACCAAATAGTTTTTTCGTCAGGAGTGTTTCTAATAGAGCTGATGTGATTCCTATATTAACTATATTGACTTGTCGCAGGAAAGCAAGTCCTATATTAACACAAGTAACCTTGTTACATA
Source organism: Kryptopterus vitreolus (assembly GCA_030449085.1). Classification (NCBI taxonomy): domain Eukaryota; kingdom Metazoa; phylum Chordata; class Actinopteri; order Siluriformes; family Siluridae; genus Kryptopterus; species Kryptopterus vitreolus. The sequence continues at coordinate 5,598,670 of JACRUU010000028.1, read as the reverse complement.
GCATAACTGTCACAGCTGCTGTTATAGAAACTTAATGAACACCTTATGACCAGTAAGAATCGGGCGTTTATCAACAACATTGTATAAAGTCTGACGCCATTTACTGTCTCATTTCAGGTCTTCCATATACACAGAGACGCGCCTCAGAATACGAACAAATGCTTTACGAACTTTCCACGAAGTAAAAATTATTCGGATTCGAACAACCTAGCTAGATACGAAGCTTAATGAATGCAGAGCGTAGCGTATATTGCTCATAGCAATACATAGTCAGGAACATACGTTCGTAGGTGTGTTAGATGTGCATTATGACTGGGAAAACAAATAAATAAATAATAAAAATGTACAAAATAAAAAAAATATGTGAGCGTTATGTTTTTACTTCCAAGTACGTTTATATGTAAGTCAAACCGTTACTGTGTGTAGTAACTGCCTGGTCAGAGTAACGTAGGTTATTAGTTATGTTTATATATTTTTTTGGGGGGCGGAGTTAAAAAATGTAAACAAAAATGCTTTCCCTGAAGAATTCTAACCACTAGACTCACTTAAGGCTTAAATACAGACGTAATGAAACGTTATCGTTGGTAGCGAATAAATGTTTTACCTTAACTTGCTTATAAGAAGGTTGATTAAATTTGGGCTGGCTGTAGGGCTTCGGGGTCAGTAACGGGACGGGTCGGGAGGGCGCAGGCGGGATGCGGCCCGGTGAAATTGGGGCATCTGAGATTTTGTTTGTCCTGAAGGGAGAAATGGGGACTTCTAATGATTTCGAGTCAGTTGATGGTGAGAGGGTTTTGGATTCTAGAACTGACTCGAGTTGAACCTCGGCGGTTTTGGAGTCTCGGACTTCTTGTGATTTGGACTGTTGGACTGGAGAGAGTTGGACTTCTGGAGTTTTGGAGTCTCGGACTGGAGAATGCTGGACTTCTTGTCTTTGGGATCCTTGGCCTGGAGAGAGCTGGACCTCCAGGATTTTGGATCCTTGGCCTGGAGAAACTTGAACTTCCAGACTTTTGGATTCTTGGCCTGGAGAGAGCTGGACTTCCAGGAGTTTGGATTCCTGGACTGGAAAGAGTTGAATTTCTTGTGTTTTGGATTCTTGAACTGGCGAAAGTTGGACTTCTTGTGTTTTGGATGGTTGGACTGGGGAAGGTTCTGGACTTTCGGCATCTCTGACTGGCGAGAGGGGGATTTCTGGAAAAACTTGGATTTTTGACCTTTCCGTGCCATTGATCGGTGAGAATTCCGCCGCGCGCATTATAGCGTCTGCTGTCAGGTTGAGGTACTGCCCGCCGGAATCCGTTTCTATTTCGGAATCTGTCGTTTCGGCCTCTTCGTCCAGCGCGCACGGAGACTGCGGTGCTGCAACAGAAGGGAGTTTTGGGAGCTGGAGTTTTTCCAATATGGCGTCGCTGATGGTGAAGCGGAGGGCATATCGCTGCAATATGGCCGCTTTCTCTTCGGGAGTCGAGGCTTGGCAGTAGAGCTCGTGCAGCTCTTGCTCGCGACGCTCCCTAGCGCAGGAACAAAGGGCAAATATAATGAATGGCTTAATAATTAACTATATAACTTTATGATTTATACGAAAGGGAATCGTGATGAAGGATCACAAAGCATGGAGAGAAAGAAACAGATGGAGAGAAAGAGAAAGAGAGAGAGGTTAATATTATGGCGCCTCACTTCTCCTCTACAATCTCTTTGTAAGTTTTGATGCTCTTCCTGCGATGAGCGCCTCCCTCTGATGTCATCAGTTTCTCCATCATCTTCCGCTCCTCCTCCTTCTTGATCAGATCCTGAGAGGCACTGCGCCTTCGGTTTTTCCACCGCGCCAGGTCCTACACACAGACACACACACACACACACACTCTTCAGGATGGATGGTTTTGGTGTAACATTACACACTGCGTTACACTACACCACCCCTGATGTTTCCCCTATAACAGCACATGTGTGGGGTTTTTTTTTCACATGGAAACCCTCTGTTTATTTTCCTCTCGCATCCAAGCCTCCGTTACGACGTGACTCACATCCTGCCACTGGTCCTCTTCCTCTTTGACCTTGTTGTACTGGTTGTGCAGCCTCTCGTGCCGCGTCTGGCTGTGCGGCGACAGCAAGTCCACGTCGTCGTCATCGTCGCGCATGTCGCTCAGGCTGACGCTCCTGTAAAACAACGAGCCCGGTGTTAACGGGAAGAGTTCGCCGAGACCCCCCCTGAAACCTCGCACCCCGGGGGTTTAAAGGTTAGAGTCCAGAGCAGGACGGAAAGGAAAGGAAATAATAGAGATCAACGTTAGTAAGTTAGGAAACGATCTTTAAAGCACGATTCATTCCCGAAAAACCTGTGCAAGAGTGGGTCAGGTCTAGTATATACGGATCAGGCATATATATACCTGCTAGGATCGGACCAGCCTGCATGCATCAACAAGCCTCGGTTCCTTCCTTGGACCACTTTTGATAAACGCAGACTAGGACACCCCCGACAAGAAGCGTTTTTTTTCACTAGGGCCGTCAAACACACGTTTTCACTGTACCATGACTTTCTAATACTCTAACTAACTGTAACAGGTGTTATAATTCTATACATTTCTCTCAAAAAATCTCTCTCTTTAATAAAATGAGTGATTATTTAACATTTATTTTAAATGATTCTTTTAATATAGATTTCTTCTTCATTTCAATGTTTACTTTTTTTTTTGTAGTTGTTTTAATTGTAAAATATGGGACGTGGCTCCTTTAAGAATTCTGTTCCGGTTGTTTTTCCATATAAACTGGTGACACGTTTCGGTTTATTGCATTCACAAAAGACAAAATGCGCTACCTTAAGGTTCCATGCGCCATTCTATTATATTCTATTCTGTATTCTAATATAGGCTAATATAAGTTTCTTTATTCATTTGTTCTTTGTTTGGTTCTTTGTAGTCCTTTGAGATCACTCACATAATAATGCACACTGCTATAATCACGCGTTAATAACGTTAGTGCCGTTGATAACAGCCCTAGTTACTACGCCCCAACGTAATGCCTGATCGGTGTATGCTAGTGTCAGTTCCACCGCTGCATCTAGACCAGGGGTCACCAACGTGGTGCCCGTGGGCACCAGGTAGCCCCCAAGGAGCACATGAGTAGCTCTCAGGCTTGCTATAAAAAGTGCACAACTCATCAGTGAGATGCGTCTATAATGTAAAATGTAGTTAATTCGTTGTTGATAGTCACTGTCAAGTGTATTTACATAGATAAATGAGTATCATTAATAATAATAATAATAATAATAATATATAACTAAAGGTAAATTTGTTATTTCAGAGGAGTATTTCAAACTGGTAGCCCTTTATATGACTCGGTGTCCATGTAGTAGCTCTCAGTTACAAAAAGGTTGGTGATCCCTGATCTAGACTAATGATTAGATGCATGATTGTAGTGATTTCCATGCAAACAAAAAATGTCTTCAGCAGCTCAGAGAAAGGTCAAAAAGAAGAACACATGGCAAAAAATAAATGAAAGTAAATCCAGCACTTACTCAGTTTGATCAGAAACACTACAAGTCGGGGGAGCGAATCTAGAACATTCAAAATTAAAAAGGAAGAAAATTGTGAGGCTTGGAAAACAAAACAAATCATCATCATCATAACAGGGCTCCAGTATTTGAAGTGCCCTTGCAGAGGTCTGACAGGAAACTGTGCAGAGTGTCATAAAATACATTTTAATTAGTCGAAAAAACGCCGCTCACGTGCTTCCGTTCAAACACCAATGATTTGCGTCCGAATGGATGGTTGAGCATTAGGTCACGAGTCCAGGAGTCTGTTTAACTTTCATGCGTTATTCGAAGGTAATACCGTATTGACAGAGATATTGATAGGATCTATTTATCTGTGCTTTAGGGCTACAAAAATAACCTTATACGACTCGTGCTGGCCAAAATAATTACACACAATAATAATCTTATACTGAAACACACCTTAATCGGAGGATTATTCATTCATTCGTTCATCTTCTACTGCTATATTTGATCTTCCCTCGGGTCACAGGGAGTCTGTGCCTATCTCAGATGTCTATGGGCATTAAGGCAGGATACACCCTGGATGGATTACCAACCCATCGCAAGACACACACACACACACACACACACATTGATACACTAGGGACAATTTTCCAAGGTGCCAATCAATGTACCGTGCATGTTTTTGGACCGGGTGGGGAGGAAACCGGAGAACCCGGAGAAAAACCCCCTGAGGCACTGGGAGAACATGCACAAATTCCACACACACATGGCCGAGACGGGAATCGAACCCGGACCCTGTGAGGCGGTGTGAGGCGAACGTGCTAACCACTAAGCCACCGTGCAACCCGAGGATTACTTTTCGATTTGCAAATGCTTTTCTAGTCATTTTTAATACTTATAAATAGCGTACCTGATTTTAGTATAGCTAACTATTAGCGTTCTGTATTTTTCCTATCCTGGTTGTACTCTAATAGTAAGATTGAGGCTAATTCAAAAACCACATATATTCTTTTATCTGTTTATCTGAATGGAAAATGTGTTTTACGCATTACGTTCTGATAACATGAAATAAAAAGAAAACAGTTCATGGTATAGGAAGATGGAAATGTGACAAAAGCAGCAGTTATTGGATTGTGTGTGTGTGTGTGTGTGGGTGTGTGTGTGTGTGTGTGTTTGATAGGGTTAAGAAGCTCCTCACGTCAAATGGGAAACATCACGGTCCGGGCAATATGTGTGTCGTGCGTCAGGGTCAGGGAAAGGTAAAGGACTTTGTGCCTGGGCCCCGCCCACAACATCACTTCCCCTTCCCATCATGCCTACAGCGTCTGCTTTCTGCCCGTCCGTAATCGGAGGGCATTTTCTCGGCCTGTCCTCAACATCTGCTGGGGGCGGGGTCACAGGTCTAGGGGCGGGGCTGAGATTGTTGCCACGGTTACTGAAGCAAAAGATGGGAAGAGGATTAGCATTTTAAAGAAGCAGTGCGCCGTTCTGTAGTTCAGGTTCAAAACCCGACTGCATATGAAGGTTATTTGGACAAAACAACAACAACAACAACAACAAAAATAGACTTCTGATTAGTCACAGCAGAACATTTTCTTCATTTTTTTTTTTGCCATGCCTTGACAGCAACGGTTATATAACGGTTAACAAAACCCTGACCCAATGATTAGTGCAGAACGAAAGCATTTATTACAATAATTATCCAGTAGGGCAAATACCGTCCAAGCACACAAGAGCTCAAGGTCTTTTCTAGCACATATTACCAGGACATTTCATACTAAAAAAATGGCACTTTTTTATATTGGTCTAATACCAGTTTAATACACAACACTCCATTCATGCTTTTTTTTTGCACCAGCAAAAGCAAATGGCATTTTGGTGTGGGATGAGAGTTCATTACTAAGGGTAATAACAGCATTACAGGACTATATCAGAGAATCCTCCACTCCTGAAGAATGGCCAGACCACAAGAGCTTAGAGAATGTGCTGCGGCAGGTCGTCATCAGACCCTACAATCCTACATGCTGTTTTAGTCCCGGAAAAAGAACGTCTCGCTCGGGGTGAGTCTAGAGCCCTTCAACATAATGTCACCCTGGTCAATACTGTATCCTTGGTTTGAAGTCGACGTATACCTGGACATGTTTTTGAGCACAGTCTGAGCATGAGGCTGGCTCATGTTTTGAACTGTATAGAGGGAAGGTTCAGGTTCAGAAGGTTCAATGTTACACTAAACGAGTGTGTATATAGTGTTTGAATTCTTGTTCAGATTCTTATAATGCTTCAAATGTTGTTCTTCTGATGACGCACTCTACTCCTCGGCTCAGTGGTCATGGCGCTGAGCTGCTGATCGGAAAGTTGGCATCGTCGACTCTTACAAACAAGCTGGGATATGCGGATATGCAAAGAAATAACTTAACTATATATATATATATATATATATATATATATATCCCAGCTTATATGGAAGCAGGGGTCAAAGCACTTGTTCAGCCATGAACCTCTAGAGCACAGAGGGAGGGTTAAGGGCCTTGGTCAAAGACCCACGGATGGCACGGACTCGAACCCCCGACCTTCCGATCAGTCACACCACCTTTAGACCACTGAGATGCATATGTATGTATGCGTGTGTATGTGTATGTATGTATGTATGTATGTGTGTGTGTGTGTGTGTATGTGTGTGTCATATATATATATATATATAATATATATATATATATATATATGTATGGTATATATGTATATGTGTGTATATATATATATATATATATATATATATATATATGAGGGATGAGTTAGTAGCCCAGTGGTTAAGGTGTTCTGGCCTCTGGACCGGAAGATCATGGGTTCAAACCAAACCACCACCAAGCTGCCACTAGTGGGTCCTTGAGCAAGGGCCCCTTAACCCTCAATTGCTCGGTTGTACGTCGCTCTGGATAAGAGCGTCTGCCAAATACCTTAAATGTAAAATGTAAATAAATATATATATATACAGACGTGGACAAAATTGTTGGTACCCTTTGGTCAATGAAAGAAAAAGTCACAATGGTCACAGAAATAACTTTAATCTGACAAAAGTAATAATAAATAAAAATTCTATAAATGTTAACCAATGAAAGTCAGACATTGTTTTTCAACCATGCTTCAACAGAATTATGTAAAAAAATAAACTCATGAAACAGGCATGGACAAAAATGATGGTACCCCTAGAAAACACAGAAAATAATGTGACCAAAGGGACATGTTAATTGAAGGTGTGTCCACTAATTAGCATCACAGGTGTCTACAACCTTGTAATCAGCCATTGGGCCTATATATATGGCTCCAGGTAATCACTGTGTTGTTTGGTGATATGGTGTGTACCACACTCGACATGGACCAGAGGAAGCAAAGGAAAGAGCTGTCTCAAGAGATCAGAAAGAAAATTATAGACAAGCATGTTAAAGGTAAAGGCTATAAGACCATCTCCAAGCAACTAGATGTTCCTGTGAGTACAGTTGCACATATTATTCAGAAGTTTAAGATCCATGGGACTGTAGCCAACCTCCCTGGACGTGGCCGCAGGAGGAAAATTGATGACAAATCTAAGAGACGGATAATCCGAATGGTAACAAAAGAGCCTAGAAAGACTTCTAAAGAGATTCAAGGTGAACTTCATGCTCAAGGAACATCAGTGTCAGATCGCACCATCCGTCGTTGTTTGAGCCAAAGTGGACTACATGGGAGACGACCAAGGAGGACACCATTGTTGAAAACGAATCATAAAAAAGCAAGACTGGAATATGCCAAACTACATGTTGACAAGCCACAAAGCTTCTGGGAGAATGTCCTGTGGACAGATGAGACAAAAATCGAAGTTTTTGCCAAGGCACATCAGCTGTATGTTCACAGACGAAAAAATGAAGCATATCAAGAAAAGAACACTGTCCCTACTGTGAAACATGGAGGAGGCTCTGTTATGTTCTGGGGCTGCTTTGCTGCGTCTGGCACAGGGTGTCTTGAATCTGTGCAGGGTACAATGAAATCTCAAGACTATCAAGGAATTCTAGAGAGAAATGTACTAGCCAGTGTCAGAAAGCTTGGTCTCAGTCGCAGGTCATGGGTCTTGCAACAGGACAATGACCCAAAACACACAGCTAAAAACACCCAAGAATGGCTAAGAGGAAAAAATTGGACTATTCTAAAGTGGCCGTCTATGAGCCCTGACCTCAATCCTATTGAGCATCTTTGGAAGGAGCTGAAACATGCAGTCTGGAAAAGGCACCCTTCAAACCGGACACAACTGGAGCAGTTTGCTCATGAGGAGTGGGCCAAAATACCTGCTGAGAGGTGCAGATGTCTCATTGACAGTTACAGGAAGCGTTTGATTGCAGTGATTGCCTCAAAAGGTTGCGCAACAAAATATTAAGTTAGGGGTACCATCATTTTTGTCCATGCCTGTTTCATGAGTTTATTTTTTTACATAATTCTGTTGAAGCATGGTTGAAAACAATGTCTGACTTTCATTGGTTAACATTTATAGAATTTTTATTTATTATTACTTTTGTCAGATTAAAGTTATTTCTGTGACCATTGTGACTTTTTCTTTCATTGACCAAAGGGTACCAACAATTTTGTCCACGTCTGTATATACACACACACACACACACACACACACACACACACACACACGTATACTTTGCTCACAACTACACGATGCCTAGGTAAACAGGAGATGCTCATATGAGAGGTGGTTATAAAGAGAGACCCAATATCATTCTGGGGAAACGCACATGGAACACACACGCAATTACACAAATGACATCTAAAGCACAGGTTTAAGGAAATCCAAGCTACAATTTCACGTTAATTCGCGTTATTCGGTTTATCCGTCGTTTCAGGTTAGTCGGAGTAAATTCTCGGTACATGCGTACATATACACGAAGGGCCACAAGCTTGAAAGCACTTTCATGTGTCTTCCTCTCCTAACCTCTCCTTTCCCGTTTCTCGTCCGCCGGCTTTCGCGTCCGACTGGTGCTGCCTGCCCGCCGATTTCTTTTTCACCCTCACGGCCCCGGGTTTAGGCAGAAAGGCGTTGAACTGACTGGCACCCGGTTTGTGGTACGACCCGGTCCGCCTCGCAAGCATGTCATCTTTGCCCGGGTTAAGCTCGTCGTTATCGGGGTAACCTTCGAACTCGACGCGAGTCGAAGAAGACTCGTCGAGAACGCTTGGCCCCTTTTGAACAGCACATAGCGGTACCTTTGGCTCCGGCTCTACCGGTTCAACTCTGTCGGAAGAGTGCGTCGTTTTAATACACACACACACACACACACACACACACACACACACCTCAAAAAGACCGGTAAAGTGGCAAATTGTGGACGACGCACAATTGTGTCTTGACATGTATTAGTTCATCCATTAGATCAACATTAGATCACACCAAAACGACAAGGCGTCCCCATAACGCAAGTGTGAGTTTATGAGTGTGTAAATTGGTGCAACCAATGACAACAGGCGCCGTCTTTTTCACCTAAGGTTACTACGCATTGCCCCACGCCATGCACGCCCACCTCTGTCCCACTCTGAACCGCTTCGTTTTTATGTTCCTGTCCAAGTACGGCTCGCTGAAAGCGCCTTTGCTGTCTTTCCGGACCGGCTCGTCCGGACGCGTGTCTTTCTTAGCGCCAGGCAGCGGCAGGAAGCGATTGTGCGCGCCTCCGCCCGCTTTCTGAAACGCCCCCGTACGCCGGGCCATCATGTCGTCCTTCTTTACGTCGGGCTGCCGTTCTTTCTCTTCCTCCTTCTCCTCCTCTTCCTCGTACTCCTTCTCATCGCGCGCCTTCTCCGCCAGCCTCATCTCCAGGGTCTCGCGCTCGGCGAGGGTCAAGTGGCGTTTGGGGTCGGAAAGAGTCGGAGGCGGGGAATTGGGGGGCGAGGTTCGGGCACTCCAGCCTCCACTGAGCAGATTTGTTTTTTTATAATTTTTTAAAAAATATATATATATATATTGAGAGAGAGAGAGAGAGAGAGAGAGAGAGAGAAAATGGAGAGAAAGGATGAATATGGAGAAGAGTAAAGCCCATTAAAAGAAGGTATAATGTACAAAATACGCAATATCGTTCCATTACGTCTACACACACACAATCACACACAATCACACACACACACACGCATTACTAAGTGTTGCTTTTATTCCGTACTAAAACGAACAAACGAATAAAAGCATGGACGCAAATTATTAATCGAAGGAGTTAATGTCCGCGCAAACGTGCACTACAGGCAAATTATCACAAGGAACATGCACTCTTCTGTACTGTGACCTATCTGACCTATCAATCATTCATTCATTCATTCATCTTCTACCGCTTTATCCAATCTTCCCTCGGGTCACGGGGAGTCCGTGCCTATCTCAGGCGTCTATGGGTATTAAGGCAGGATACACCCTGGATGGAATGCCAACCCATCGCAGGACACACACACACACACACACTCACATTCACACACACATTCATACACAAGGAACAATTTTCCAAGGTGCCAATCAACCTACCGTGCATGTTTTTGGACCGGGGGAGGAAACTGGAGAACCCGGAGAAAAAAAACACTGAGGCATGGGGAGAACATGCACAAACTCCACACACACACACACGGCCGAGACGGGAATCGAACCAGGACCCTGTGAGGCGGTGTGAGGCGAACGTGCTAATCACTAAGCCGCCGTGCCCCTACATGCATGCAAAAGTTGATAAAAAAGTGATAAAAAAACAAAAAACAAAAACAAATAAATAAAAAAAGTGCTGAAATGACACATAAACTTTTGCTTTAACCCCTATAGGGCTATTCAATTGGCGGCCTGCAAGCCGAACCCGCCCCCTGAGGAAAAAATTTCCCTCCAAATAGCCTAGTGTGACAAAGTAAGCGCAAGCAGCCACTCTGGAGAGATGCTTCAGTGCATACTTGATGCATATTCAAAGACAAAATATATATTCAAAGCAAATTTTTTATATTATTAAAAGCAGTTATTCTCCTGCCAGAAAGTTTGAAACTTTCGTTTCAAAAACCCTATTTGTTCAGGTTTTCGTTGTTTGGCTGTAAATATGTTTAGTACACAAAGCAGCTTATGAGTAGAATACCACACACAATCTACAAACGCGCACCAGATCCATGCCTACACAAAGCACAAAGCCTAAATCCACCATCTACCCCTGAGCGTTAAGCGAACGGCGAGCGCCCGCTGTCTGAGTGTGTCTTTCAAGCATGCGTGTGGATCCTACACTCTCGCTCGCCCTGCGCTCATCCCAGCCGTGGGCATGGCAACAGTTGCCGAGGAGAGGAGGCGTCGCAGCGTCTCTGACTCATCCTTCCCACCCTCTTCATCCTGCCTTCCCTCTGCCCAGGAAACGCTCTCCATCTGAGTCACGCCCCCGAACGTCACGACGCGTTTGCGGTCGCCGCGGGAACGCCCCCGGTAATGAGGCGGGTCGCTGTGGGCAGCCTTTACAGAGGAGGCGGCGAGGCAGGACTGATGCAGAGGGGGCGAGTCGCTGCACCAGACACCAGGTATACACACACACACAAACACACAGAGGCACATTGTACACACACACACACACACACACATGCACACACACAAATACAGGAAGTAAAGAAGAGAAAAAGTGAAATATATATAAATGTTGAAAAGAAACAGAAACAAAGAAACAAACTGTGTGTGTGTGTGTGTTTATTATGTTATTTATATATTAGAAGTACGCAGAGGCAAGCATCATAAAGACGTCCTCACCCAAACTCTCTCTCTCTCTCTCTCTCTCTCTCTCTAGAAATGCTATCATCTCTTACTAAGTACTTCGTTCAGAGCTACACACTTTCCCCGATACTTCCTCACATGCAACATCTAATATCTTCATTCATTCATTCATCTTCTACCGCTTTATCCGATCTTCCCTCGGGTCACGGGGAGTCTGTGTCTATCTCAGGCGTCTATGGGCATTAAGGCAGGATACACCCTGGATGGAATGCCAACCCATCGCAGGACACTCACACACACACACACACACACACATTCACACACTAGGGACAATTTTCCAAGGTCCCAATCAACCTACCGTGCATGTTTTTGGACCGGGGGAGGAAACCGGAGAACCCGGAGAAAAAACCCCCTGAGGCACGGGGAGAACATGCAAACTCCACACACACATGGTCGAGACGGGAATCGAACCCGGACCCTGGAGGTGTGAGGCGAACGTGCTAACCACTAAACCCCCGTTACCCTCCATCTAATATCTAACACCGCATTAAATGCATTTATTAAATTCACAGCGACTGCTCCTGAGATCAGGTGAGGATCATCAGGTCAATGCACCTGTTTTCTGTGCTCATCCGCAGTCTCTGCCACTTCTCCATGTCTGACTGCGTCATGGCCGTCTGCGCTAACGACTGCAGGTGATCTAGGTGGTGTGGGAGGGCCCCGCCCCCGCCCCCGCCCTGACTCCGCCTCCTAGCCAGATCATCTTTGTGTATATTAGGCGACGCGGCCTGTCCACCTCCTGCGGTGTCTTTCTGATCGCCCTCGTCACCGTCTTTCTCCCTGGCTTTCTCGCGGCTCAGGAACGGGTTGTCCTTTCGACTTACGATTGACACTTCAACCGGAGCGTCCTCACTGAGAAACGACACAGCGGAATAAAAATCGAATCGGAAACACTACACAAAATTAAAAAAAAATAAAAAAAAACATGTCTAATATATTGCATGTATTTTATCATCACTAGAGCTATTCTAATATAATTGAATATTTACTGTGTTGAGATATTTAAAATATTAGGGTTGTTGCTATTTTTAGTGCTTTACACACATATATATATATATATATATATATATATATATATATATATATATAGTATAATATAGCAAATAGCAAATAGTATTATTCTGCAAATAGTAAATAGTAATTTTCATGTAAATGTATTTAAATTTTATTACATTTAATAATAATAATTTATTATTATTATAATAATAATTATTATAATAGGAGATTCTTCTCAAGTCTTTGGAGAGGTAAAACTGATCCATTCAATTCTCCAAAATGGGAAAGACTTCACAAATTTTGCTTTCTTAACAACTTGCTAATTTATTATTGACTTTACATTTTATTAATATTATAATATTAATATAATATTATTGAATTGAAAGTGTAAATTTGACCTGCCATCCCATTCTGTAGATCTGCTTTGAGACAATGCACATTGTGAAATATAAATGAAAATGATCTGAACTGAATCCGTAAATACGAATTGCTGTGGGACTTGCTGTAGTATACGCCTTGTAACGCCGTGTCAACTTTGATTTAAATTTTACATGAAATTTTACATTTTATTAAAATGACATTAAAAGGAGAATTTTTTTGATTATTAGAGTGAAAAGACAAAAGATGCGAATGTTTTCAGGCACCTGCTTTCAACGCTCATGGAAAGTCTCTGCCACTTCTCCAGGTCTGATTGAGTGATACTCGTATGTGCGAGTGACTGGCGAACATCCTTTTGCGCGTGGGATCCGATTTGAGTGCGCCTCCTGGCAAGATCGTCCTTCTCTACGTTTGGAACAAGGGAACGTCCCGTGTCCTCGTCGAATCCATCTTCTTCGTCGTCCGTCTTTTTCCTGTGAGGACTGAGGAAGGGGTTGTCCTTGCGGGTTACGATCGACGCCTCGGTGGAAGCGGTGTCAGGGTCGCTGTGGTTGTGCGAGGCGGCGGTACGCGTTAGAAGGTTGCGTTGCAAACACAGACCGCGGCCGACACATATTTGTAAACGTGTATCGTCAGAAAAGGGAATAAATGGGTGCTTATTATTCATTTCGAGACACATTTAAGTAACAGGCATGCTTCCACCAAAGTCCTACCCCAAGAACTGCACATTTCCTGGTTTTATTTTTCCCTTCTGCTTGAGATCTGAATAATGTACGTCTAAATAAATCCTCATTAACGATAGGTTCGATTCTGATGTTTTGGTTTGGCACAGCGAGCTTCCGTAGTTCTCCGTCTCCCGTCCCGCATTACACTCAAGAAATACAAAATACAACATGCCGGTGCTCTGAAGAATCCGATGAGCTCGTTTCCGAGAGGCGGCGCGGTTTCATCAGTCGTATACAAAAAAGCTCAGGTTCAACATGACAGCGGCAAACCCCAAAACGCCAGAGACAAATGGGTACAAATACGGGACACATTTTCCCCTCTGTATCCAAAAAATCAGCTACCAGGTCTACTGTCACTACCTGGCAACCCAGCAGACATCATGGGGACTGAAGATAAAGTTGTTCTGTAGTGTACGTTAGTAATATTCAGATTCATTCATTCATTCATCTTCTAGCGCTTTATCTGATCTTCCCTCGGGTCACGGGGAGTCTGTGTCTATCTCAGGCGTCTATGGGCATTAAGGCAGGATACACCCTGGATGGAATGCCAACCCATTGCAAGGCACACACACACACACACACATTCATACACTAGGGACAATTTTTCAAGGTGCCAATCAACCTACCGTGCATGTTTTTGGACCAGGAGGAAACCGGAGAACCCGGAAAAAAAAACCCTGAGGCACGGGGAGAACATGCACACACATGGCCGAGACGGGAATCGAACCCGGACCCTGGCGGTGTGAGGCGAACGTGCTAACCACTAAGCCAGACAAATGATCTAAAGCGAGCCCGTATTCCTTTGGTGGAAAAATGCCTTAGTAAAAGTTCCCGAAATGGTCGTTGTTGTCGAGCATCCCAATATAAGGCTACGCCAAAGAACAATCGGAAAGCCGACATGCATCAAGGTCTCGGTGTCTCGCATCTTGTATTTCATGCCACACACACACACACACACACACACACACACACACACACACACCTCTTCTTGTCCTGCTCCATTTTCTCCAACATCTCCATGACAGCGTGCTGGGAAGAAAGCCTAATTCCCTCCCAGCGTTCGCGGTCCTTACTGCTCCCCGAGCTCGGCAGGAACTGATGCGCCGCGCTGGCTTTGGACTGGTTCATGCGCGCCCTCCGCGACGCCAGGTCGTCCTTTTGGATATCCGGGGCTTTTCGGTCCGCCTCCTCGTCCTCCTCGTCCACCTCGTCCCACTCGTGGGCTTGCTCGGGTGTCAGGGTGCTGTTAGGACACCGTCGGACGATGTCCGGGGACGGCGATTTAGCCTGTTCGCTCTCTGCGCGCGTCACCTTCGGACTGGGGGGGAAGGTTTGCTTGTCAGTCGTGAGAGTAGGAATGCTGTTAGTATCACCCGGATCACACCTTTTATTAGGTTAGAGACGCTCGCGAATGCTGAAGAAAACACCATGCGAACCGATTCGGTCCGAACTAACCAGGATGTGCGACACTCAATCGTATGTCCACAAGAAAACCGCGAGAATCTCCCTTCATTAGTGAAACCACACACCAGTTTAGTCCAGTTAGTCACACGTGTCCCTCTAACCTGATGTATCTAGCAGACGCAGGCAACACCCTAATGCCTGCCTTCGCTAACTTTTTCATCTTCATAAATTCCGCCTCATCCAGATGAGGCTCCGCCCCTCCAGCAACTCCCCAGCTCAAAGTTTTCGTCTCGCTCGAAATGACAACATGCTCCTCTCTGAAGAGGAACATGACACACACACACACAACCTTCAGTAAAGTTTCCTAGCCGTGTGGAAATACGTGTGTGTGTGTTTCCGTTTGGCTCCAACCTCCAAACAACAAAAAGTTACCTAATGGGGGAGGTGGAGTTGCTGCCACTCCGGCGCTCTTCCTCGCGTTCGCTCCTCCTCTTCCTCAGTTGAGCGGGCACGAAGGCGCTTTGATTACTCTTGTTGGGGAGGTACTGATTAAAAGGCAGGGCGGCACGGGGCTCTTTAAAGGAGACGCGGCGGGCCGACATGTCGTCCTTCAGCACGTCGGGCAACTTCCGCTGATCGCCGTCCAAATCTGAGGACCAGGAGAGAGAGAGAGAGAGAGAGAGACAGGCAGACAGACAGACAGATAGAGGCATGCTCATCCAAGTACTTTTCAAAACATAATAATCCTAGTTAACACTTTTTTGTTTACACACACACACTATCTGTGTACACACACACACATTATCTAGTCAGTAGGAGATGGTACAGCCTCATCTCTATTCAGACTGCCTGAGGCATCTGTTATGACCCTGTGTGTTTGTGTGTGTGTGTGTGTGTGTGTGTGTGTGTATACATGTTTGGAACCAAATAACAAAAGGAACTTGTGAGGACATTCAGCTAGTCCTCATAAGGAAAACGTCTATTTATAAAATAGATATTGTCATTTAAATGACAAAAACGCTGGCAGCTGGACTTTCATTATGTGTTGCATATTAACATTCTTACAATACTCATTGATGGTCGTGTGTGTGTGTGTGTGTGTGTGTGTGTGTGTGTGTGTGTGTGTGTGTGTGTGTGTGTGTGTGTGTGTGCAATTATGTTAACCAAGTGGAGGTAGAAGATGTCACCAAAATATCTAAAATGGCCAAAATTAGTCTGCAACTATATATATATATATATATATATATTTATAATTATATAAATTATATAATAATTATTTTATATTTATATCACTCTGGAAATTAGTGTTTTAATATACATTTCTTGCTAATTAATTAATTTCTTTATAATTTATGAACTAATAGTATTAATATTATTAATATCTATGGACATTTTTTGCGGTTGTTTAAATTGTTAAATATGGTACGTGGCTCCTTTAAGAATTATGTTCCGCTTTTTGTTACTTTGAAGCTAGTAGGCGTAATTCGGGATCATTTATCTATGGCCTCTTTTATATTCCGTCCTAGCGGTAAGCGCGGCTGAGGAAAGGTCGATGCTGAAATGATCTGGGAAGGTCAAGGACTGAAGGTTCTTTATTCATTTGGGATTTTTTTTCTTTATTGGTCCAGAATGAAAAGTGAAGTCAGAGAAGTCTTTGTTGTTCCGGGTCTCGTTCATTCGCCAACACGACGCAGAGCGAAGGAGCAGATCACTCACATAGTAATGCACACTGCGTTAATCGCGCGTTAAATAAAATTAGTGGCGGTTAAAGTGAGTGAGTTTTCCTGACAGGCCTAACTCGCACACACACACACACACATGAAGTGTCATTCCAAACCAATCAAAAGTGAGACCATGTCAACAAAGTGAGGTAACGACCTCGTGACAGGACAGGATAAGGGAGGTTTGTGTGTGTGTGTGTGTGTGTGTGTGTGTGTGTGTCTCACCATCACTGCTAGCACCGATCACAGTATCTGGGGAAGGCGTGGGCTGTGATTGTGAGCTGAAAGAGTCCAGACTGTCGAAGGAATCCTCTCGAATATGCCTCGGGGGTGACAGCGAATCGGAATGCTCCGATTCCCAATTGTCCACACATCCGCTGTCCCGTACGCTGCGTTTAAGGGACTCGGGCTCTTCACTCACACACTCCTGCACACACCAAATCACATTATTATTATTAATACTATCGGTAAATACATATAGTCTTTATATACATAAAACACCATAGTGTTGATATATACTGCAGTCAGATCCGCTCTCTTTCCTTACCTTCTTCATCACAGATAAAAGGCCTTCGAACACTTTAAGGTCAAGCGTCGGGCCGCTATACGATGCACAAGTGTTTGCAGTTTTGCCCAGCCAATAAATAGTGATCAGGACCTGTAGGGGAATAACCACAGGCATTCAAAATACACACATGAACAAACACACACTACACAAGGAAATACACTGAAAAGTACCAGTCAGTGCATGTAACTGAATTATACTTGCATTCTTCAGCTTCCGACTGCAGTCTGAATCCCTACAAGAGAATAAAGCTCAGTTTTATATGGACACACACACACACACACACACACACACACACACACACACGACCTGATAACAGACTAGCATTTCAGTCCTCTATAGATGGCACAATACCACTATTATTTTTTATTTCAAAAGTAAATAACACAAAAAACTTCCAGGCTACTGCGGAATTTAACTAAATCTAAGGCATAATGTATAAAAATGTATTTTGTCTGGTAATGGCTTTGATAGTTAACGTTTGTTTGCTCCTGCGCTAGCTACGTGATAACTAGCGTCTGGCACAAATCAGAATCGCTCCCGAATGCTACCAGAAACTGCTCACGCCTCGAAAGAAGGACAGGATGCGACGTGGTGTGGTGTAGTCTGTAGTGTAGTCTGGAGTTTTGTTTTTCTCCTGTTTTAATGGGAAATATTTCCATACTGCTGCAGTATAAGCCATTACTCACATTTGCTATGCTACGTAGCTAGCCACTTGCTTTTGATTTGACATGCTAATAATAACGCTGGGAGAAATTCGCCGATGCTCGTTCACACAGGATTCGTTTCGGAAATTAATCCGTTTTTGTTCTTGTTCAAAACAAAATCTAGTTGTGTTTGTGTGTGTGTGTGTGTGTATGTGTGTGTGTATAACTTACTGTCATATTTTTATCAACAGCTAGCTTTTTCCTAGCGAGAAAAGCTATCATTCTATTTTTATTGAATGATAAAATGATATTATAAATATTCGTGAGGTTTTAAATGGGTTTAACGAAGAAGCATCACTGCTGACACACACACACACACACACACACACACACACACATGGAAGCATACGTTAAGTTGGCACGTATAGACATGTCCTGTAAGTCTCCGGGGTCAAACAGTTGAGATCCCTTTAGTCCTAACTCCTCACATCCCCTCAGGAACACGGTGAGATTATCCTGAGAAACAAAACACAACACAAACACTTTATTACTTTTTTTTACATCGCTCCTGTTCATATTTGTATGGAGAGTTTTCCTTATTTTATTTTTGTTGTCATTTACCTCATGTTTTTCTGATATCCCCACTGACAACCAAGAATACCCCCCCCTCGCTCAAACGGATATAAATACGGATGCATTATTTTTTTTTAGCATTAATTACTAAGCTTAATTTATATGTAATGACAAACAACGACAAAAAAACATTTAAATATGCAAATGCACGTACAATTGAGTACATTCGTAATGCTACTGAAGAAATTTCAAAGCTGTTTTGAAGAAAAATACATAATTAAAAAGGAGTTGCGTAATAATATTAGTAATCTGAATTACAATCCCACTGCAAATAAATTCCTTATTTACATCCAATCATCAAAAACAATACTTTGTTTAGGGGCACAGTGGCTTAGTGGTTTGCACGTTCGCCTCACACCGTCAGGGTCGGGGTTCGATTTCCGTCTCGGCCATGTGTGTGTGGAGTTTGCATGTTCTCCCCGTGCCTTCAGGGGGTTTTTCTCCGGGTTCTCCGGTTTCCTCCCCGGTCCAAAACCATGCACTGTAGGTTGATTGGCACCTTGGAAAATTGTCCCTAGTGTATGAATGTGTGTGTGTGTGTGTGCCCTGTGATGGGTTGGCATTCCATCCAGGGTGTATCCTGCCTTAATGCCCATAGACGCCTGAGATAGACACAGACTCCCCGTGACCCGAGGGAAGATCGTATAAAGCGGTAGAAGATGAATGAATGAATGAATGAATGAATGATTAAAAAGCTAGCGTTTTTATTTGATGTTTCGCTTATTACAAAGATTTTACGTATTTTACAGAAGATTTGAAGAATCCCCTTTAGGTCCCACTCACCAGTCCTGCAATAGGGGTTGGGAGTCTGTTAATCTTCTTCACAAGTCCTGGTTTAATGGAACTCAGCAACCTAATATTGATGAGCATAGGATCATAATAAAAAAGAAAAAATAAGTTATTGGTAATTATAACATATGGTAATAAAATATGATGTAACAAATCAACAAAACCTGTCTGGATTACTTTCAACGTTTACAGAGAGAAAGATGACACCGATTAATAGCTAAACAAAAAACTTATATATATATATATATATATATATATATATATATATATATATATATATATATATATATATATATATATATTATATATATATATCATTATAAATTAATGATGGACGATTAAGATCTGGTGAGAGCACTCACTCGCACAACAGAATGCCATTCTCCAGACTGCTCCTGAAGTCCTTCTCACCAAAGGTTCTCCCCGTCACGGCCTGCAAAGATTAGACACACGGAATCATCATCCCTAAGCGGTACTGTTTCATATCATTTCATTTCAGTACGCAAAGCAAGCGACCGATTCCTTCTCACAATATGGATGATGTTTCCATGAAATAAATAAATCGCATGCAGTCAGTCGCTGCTGCTGTGATTACGATTAAATATGAAAAAGAAAAACGCTAAAACAAGTAGCACATGTCAACGTTGATATGTCTAGTCATCTTTAAGACATACACAAACACGTCCACAGATACACATAGAAATACACACACACACACAACATGGACACAATTTTGTACACAGCTAATAATAACATTGGTATTTTTGAACATCACATTTCACATCAAGTTATAATAACTGTTATAATATAATGTATAATGTAATATAATAGCTGTTATAATAACCTGTTGATGAGGTTACACTACATTTATAGAGTGTGATTTTTGATGCAGGGGTATTAATAAAGTACACACACTCACGCACGCACACACTCTCATCCTACACACGCACAATATGTTCGTTTGCCGCTGAGGATTCTTAATGGGTCGGATGAGCATGGAATGCCTTATCAAATGTTAAACAGATGTTCAATGGCAGGAATGTTTCTACAACATCTTTTTTCTAAGCATAATCTGAGAATATATATATATATATATATATAGAATATATATATATATATATATATATATATAAGCTGACACATGTATGTTGTATGACTTCATGTCTCAGCCAACAAATCAGTGATATGCACTTAAACAATACACTGGTCACAAAAGGCAAAGGGAGACATTTGGGATCCGAGTTATTCACATTTTTTCCCTCTTTGTTTTAAGTATAGAGCTTTGGGAAGAAGACACATGAACACATGCATAGACATCCTGTCAGGGTGTCAAACAGCTGAGGTCTATTTCAAGCGATAAAAGGTCACTTATTGTCTCGTGTCCTTCACCTAGAACGCTGTGTGCGTGTGTGTGAGAGTGTATGTATAATGTATTCATAATAACAGCAATTATTTTATTATATATATATATATATATATATATATAAATAAATCATTCTAAATACAACTTTGCGCACATAACAGGAAGCCTTTGTTGGGATCGCAACACAACAATACCTCTGCAAAAAACAAAAACAGAGGTTGAGATCAGAGCCATCAAAACAATCAATACAAACTGACCTAGGTATTTATTTGTACGGCGCGTTCAACAATGGACATTATTAATAAACAGGAACCCGGAAGCAGGAAAGCGGATGTAGATTTACATCCCTGATGAACAACAAACCGGAGGACAGGAAGTAGACTTAACGGGGAGTCCATTCTTTAGTGAGAGACACCAGAACGGGCTGCACAGATTGAGGAGAATATAATCAAATAAAAAAAAAAATCAATAAATGGGTACGGACATCGTAGTTCTTTATAGTAAGGCGCTCTTCAAGTAAATTGTGTGAATATAAGAAATGCCTACGTGCATAAATATATAAATGCAAAAATACAGCAGCCTGTATAAAGACATCAACTTCAGTGATTTATTTTTATTAACAAAAATGTACCGTACATATATATATATATATATATATATATATATATATATATATATATATATATATCATTCATTAATTCATCTTCTACCTCTTTACCTCTTTATTCGATCTTCCCTCGGGTCACAGGGAGTCCTATCTCAGGCGTCTATGGGCATTATGGGCATTAAGGCAGGATACAGCCTGGATGGAATGCCAACCCATCACAGGACACACACACACACTTACATTCACACACACATTCACACACTAGAGACAATTTTCCAAGGTGCCAATCAACCTATCGTGCATGTTTTTGGACCGGGAGGAAACCGGAAAAACCGGAGAACCCTGGAGAAAAACCTCCTGAGGCACGGGGAGAACATGCAAACTCCACACACACATGGCCGAGACGGGAATCGAACCCGGACCCTGGTGGTGTGAGGCGAACGTGCGAACCACTAAGCCACCGTGCCCCCTATATATATATATATATATATATATATATATATATATGTTATTATATGTTTTGTTAGATGCTTCATAGTATTGTATGATGTTAAAAATAGATTAAAAATAATTGAATACAGACATGATGATCTACTTGATTAACTTGTTGTGGTCAAAAGTATTGGAACACGCGACTTTCCTAGCCTTAGAAAGTTGGAGGTGACAATTGTATAGGGTGCCTCAACTAGAGCACCAACTTAGTTAAGCCTCATACGGTTGAAAAAACATACATGTCCCTATACTTTTGTCCATGACGCTATAGCACAGAATTTCGCCGCATTGTACGCCGTTTCCTTTATGTTTCCGTTTTAAATTATCGCAAACTTTGTAAACGTTCTGCTTTTTTTCTCTGGCATGAATCTTCTCCTAGGGGGCACGGTGGTTTAGTGGTTAGCATGTTTGCCTCACACACACACCAGCCAGGGTCTGGGTTCGATTCCCGTCTCGGCCATGTGTGTGTGTGGAGTTTGCATGTTCTCCCCGTGCCTCAGGGGGTTTTTCTCTCCGGGTTCTCCGGTTTACCTTCCGGTCCAAAAACATGCACGGTAGGTTTGATTGGCACCTTGGAAAATTGTCCCTAGTTTGTGATTGTGAGTGTGTTTGTGTCCTGTGATGGGTTGGCATTCCATACCAGGGTGTATCCTCCCTTAATGCCCATAGACGCCTAATCCGAGTATGATGACACACAGGCTCCCCGTGACCCGAGGGAAGATCGGATATAGCGGTAGAAGATGAATGAATGAATCTTCTCCTCACCCTATAGAACTGTGTGCCTTCTGTGTTTGTTTATCCAGAGCGCTCCAGAGTTAAACTGGTGCCTTCTGTGTTTGTTTATCCAGAGCGCTCCAGAGTTAAACTGGAGGTGCAGCAGTAATAACAGTCCGTGAGGAAACACAGTGCTCCAAACTTAACGTGTCGAGTTAAATGGAGTAGTGAAGCAAAAAAATTTGCGTAAGAGAATTAATCACACTACTCGAGTAATCGTTTCAGCATGACAGGCAAGGAAAACGATCCCAAACGAACTGCTCAAGGAAAATATGGTCCCAAACGAACTGCTCTATGGTGAAAAAAGTGCATTCATGTACAAAAAGTAAATGCAAACGGCAGTGAAGAGCTCAGTGAAAATCGAGCACACACACAGGATGCACACATGCATGCGCACACACACACACACACACACACACATGTCAAGTCTCACTGCGTAGAATACTCTATTGTTCATTCATATAGGAAAATATCAGTTGAGCAGATTTATCTACCCACACGTCTCATTTCTGTCTCTCCGTTCTGTCTCCTCCGTTCATTCTTAATCGCTGACGTTGTTTGTTTTAAATATTTTTTTTTATCAGCATCATGATCAGTCTCATCAATGCTTCTCTTGTTAGCCAAGACAGCCCAATAGCAACGCTTGTTTTCGATATTGTTGTAGTCTGAGGATTAAAACGACAGTGTGTCTATATGAATTACGTGCTTTGCTTGTTTGCCCCGCCCCCTAATTAATTTATATTGTCTGTTAAGCAAATCCATGTGAATGAGAGCATTAATGTACAACTACCATCTATTAATGTAAAATTGCCATAGATGCAAAAATGGCTTTCCATTTGCGTTACGAACAGTCGTAGTGAATTCGGTCATACGGTAACGTCATAGTGAAATTCGTATTTTAGAACGGAATAATAATACACCCGCACGAAGAAGTACAGATTGCGGCGCAGATTAAAATAAATAAATTAAAAAAATGAAAACAATTATACAGCTAAGCACTGGGTGTTCTTGCTGGGTGTTATATTAATCAAGATCCCCCTCATTCTCTTTGCGCAGATGGGCTGAGATCAAGTGTCCGAGAAGACACTCGGGAACCATCCTACAACTGGGAATTTTTTTGCCAAGAGTAATTACGGATGTGATTCATAAAATCCCACATAAAACATAGCATGCATTTTTGTCATGTTATTTTTTTCATTATTATTATTATTTGGAGTTTCTTATTATAATCATATAACCCTTTATAGGGGCACGGTGGCTTAGTGGTTAGCACGTTCGCCTCACACCTCCAGGGTCCAGGTTCGATTCCCGTCTCGGCCATGTGTGTGTGGAGTTTGCATGTTCTCCCCGTGCCTCAGCGGGTTTTTCTCTTTTCTCAAGGGTTCTCTGGTTTCCTCCCGGTCCAAAAACATGCACGGTAGGTTGATTGGCACCTTGGAAAATTGTCCCTAGTGTATTAATGTGTGTGTGAATGTTTTTGTGTGTGTGTGCCCTGCGATGGGTTGGCATTCCATCCAGAGTGTATCCTGCATTAATGCCCATAGACGCCTGAGATCCGAGGGAAGATCGGATAAAGCGGTAGAAGATGAATGAATGAATGAATAACCCTCTATACATCCGTGTGGAGCAGAAAAGTAACGCAAAATGAAGACATGAGCGCTTCATGAGCACTTTTGCCCTGCTGACTCATGATTGGCTAACGGCGTACATGTGAGCGGCAACATCGACTCCTATTTATAAAGACTTTATAAAGATTGTCTCTATAGCCCTTCTGGCGCGCTGAGCAGTAAGTGCTACTGTATTAATGCTAACAAATGACACTTTAATAGCACATTACAAGAATAAAACAAGCTCCTTATGGATCATATACGGTATTAGTTTCATTAGTTTGGTTCGAGACGTGGTTAATGCAGAGGTTTACGTAAGCCCTGCGAGTCTGCGAGTCATTTCCTGGTTGTGGAGGTTGGCAGCTGCTGACTGCGCTAAGCGTGAGCGCTCGATCCTGGCGCTGGAATCAGGTCACTTTCTTTCCTATCACCCAGAGAAAAAGAGGGTTGGGAATTCGTATATTGGAGGGAAACCAGGGCTAAAACGGAAATTAGGTCTCATGCACACGCGCACACACACACACACACACACACACACACACACACACACACACACACACACACACACACACACAGACCCCACCATACACGAAAGCAATATCTTTAACAGTAACTTTTCTAATAGGTGATGTAATGCTTTTCCATTAATTAATGTATTCAGCAACAAAAATCACACACACACACACACACACACACACACACACACACAGGTCTGGATTACGGCTAAGCTGTTTTACAGCCATGAGGTCAGAAATAACTTCTTTTACATGAAACAAATCGAAAATGTCATGAACAATGCAAGTAGGTCAGTAAAATCACTTTAACACATGCACATTCGCACACACACACACACACACACACACACACACACACACACACACGCGTACACGCCTAACTGACAGCTGTATGCGATGAGCAGCAACACAGGAAGCACAAAATAAAATCTCTAATACCGGCCAAAGTTGTTAACGACATGAAGGTATGCTTGCACAGCTGCGACTGACAATCCAACACACACACACACATACACACACACACACACATACACACACACACACACACACACACGCACATGTTAATAGAACACACTAGCACTAGCAACCGCCCCTGGTGTTATAACTGGTACAGTTATTCGTATTACGTTGCCAATAAATGCTTGTTGCTAATTGGTCAGGGGGGGGGGTGGGGTGTTGTTAACTCCTACACAAGTCTTCAGGACATTGGACTACTTGGTAATAGGGGGGTAGCTAAGGGGGGGGGAGGGGGGTAATAGGGGGGTAGCTAAGGGGGAGGGGGTAGCTCAGTGGTTCTAAGGCGCTGGGCTGCTGATCGGAAGATTCGGGTTTGAGCCCCGGTATGGCCAAGCCGCCACTCTTGGTTCCACCCACCCTTGGTTCCTTGAGCAAGACCCTTAAACCCTCTGTGCTCCAGGGGGCGCCGTATCATGGCCGACCCTGCGCTCTGATCCCAACTACCAAACAACAAGCTGGGATATGCGAAGAAAGATTTTCACTGTGCTGTAATGTTTATGTGACAAATAAAAGCGATTATATTCTAATATATAATACGCTTTCTCATTCATTTGAAGGGAGAGAAAATAAGAGATGATGGCGAAGGAAAAATAGCTTTTTAGAATGATTATAAGAGGAAGTTACTAGGCCAAACATAAAGCTGGCACTTTCGGCATTTGCATAGATGGTTTATCTGATCTTTAGTTCTGTAAGTTACACTCAGTGTTTCGTACTTAATAAGGACGACGTTTCAGACCGAATTATATGATACAATAATAATAATAATAATAATAATAATAATAATAATAGTAATCGCTCATCTGGGAAGGTTTGGCGTGTTAGTAGAGTCGTGTATGGGTGAAGTGAGGCGGCCTAAGGCGAGGTCAGCGTTATAGTTCATCCGAAACGTGTTCAATACGGTTGAGGTCAGTGTTGTGTTTATGCAGGTCATTTGGGGTTTTCCACTGGCTTTGTGCACAGGGGCGTTGTCATTCATGAGCAGGTTTGGGTCTAGTGCATCCAAAGACATGCGCCTCCAACCCTTTGTGCTAACACTCCTGCAAGCAGCAAGCAGCTCTCGACTGCACAATACACTCCCGACATTACACTCTTCTTAAACCTTTAGAGATGGGAAGACTTTTTTTTATTTGATCTCATAGACAAATTATCTCATATTAATGGCAAGCAGAGAAGAAAAAAAATATATATATATATACTGCAAGCATAATCGTAATAACTCCCCCCCCCCCCCCCACCCCCCCCCCCCCCCCCCCCCCCCACCACACACACACACACACACACACCAAGCTACTTTTTGCATTAAGCTATCCTTAAATTACATTATTTACATATAAGTTAATGGAGGGACACGTTGGCTTAGTGTTTACCACGTTCGCCTCACACCGCCGGGTTCGATTCCCGCTTCGGGGCCAACCCTGTGTTCGGCCATGTGTGTGTGTGGAGTTTGCATGTTCTCCCCGTGCCTCAGGGGTGTTTTTCTCCGGGTTCTCCGGTTTCCCTCCCCCCCGGTCCAAAAACATGCACGGTAGGTTGATTGGCACCTTGGAAAAATTGTCCCTAGTGTATGAATGTGTGTGTGTGTGTGTGTGTGTGTGTGTGTGTGTGTGTGTGATGGGTTGGCATTCCATACAGGGTGTATCCTGCCTTAATGCCCATAGACGCCTGAGATAGGCACAGACTCCCCGTGACCCGAGGGAAGATCGGATAAAGCGGTAGACAATGAATGAATGAACATATAAGTTAATAGAACTGAGCGGCTGATTCATAATAACTCAAAAAGAGTAAGCACGTAATCACTTTTTTTAAGGGAATTTGTCAATCCTGTGGCTATAACCACGGAGCTACTAATAAAAATACATATAATATTTCACAATTGCCACAACTGCAAGCAGTTCCCCAACTGGCCGTATAAATATATATTTATAAATATTGTTTTCTGTTCTTAATATACCATAAATGAATATTTTTCTGTAACAGGTGTTATAAATATATAGATTTCTCTCTCCATTCATTTCTTCAAACTGTAAATTATAAAAATATAATTATTATTTAATATGAATTTCTTGTTCATTTCAATGTGCATTGTTTTAGTGGTGGTTTTAATGGTTAAATATGGGACCCTTTAAGAATCATGTTGACTTTCTATCTCCACTCTCACAACCGCCATGTCTCCTTAATGTTTATTTAACAAGTGTGACTGGGTAAATAGAATTTTAATGTCAGCTTTTCTTCAAACATTAATGTTTGGAACACACCCCGGATCGGCGCTGTGACAGAGAGGAGGCGTGAGAGTGTCTCAGCCGTGTCTTAAAATACAGCCCGAAAAATAGGCCGTGTGACCTGGATTAAGCCAAACAGACGGAGACTACGGCGAGTTTAGAGCACTCCGATTCACGCGCTGCATACAAAGCAATTTATTGGCATGAAAATGTTAACATTATACAATATTACTTTATTAATTTATAAAAGGATTGTATTGATATATATATATATGTATATATATATATATATATATATATATATATATATATATATATATATATATATATAGTTTCGTTTTCATATTCTTCTTTAACCAGGAATCCATAATCTTAACCACACTCACACTATTAAGCTTCCTTTTTGGCGGATTTGTTACATTAATAGATAATATAATATACATAATAATACATAATCCCATTATATTATATTCATAAACAATCCCATTTAATGATCGCAGGACACACACACACACACACACACACACACACACACACACTCACACACTTCCCTTCACACACATTAGGGACAATATTATATATTCCAAGGTGCCAATCAACCTACCGTGTATGATTTTGTCCCGGGAAGGGAGGAGGGGGGGGGGCAGAGAAAAAAACCTCTGAGGCCACACCCACACACACACACACACATTATGCGGGAATCGATCCCCCGACCCAATACGGTTGAGGTCAGTGTTGTGTTTATGCAGGTCATTTGGGGTTTTCCACTGGCTTTGTGCACAGGGGCGTTGTCATTCACGAGCAGGTTTGGGTCTAGTGCATCCAAAGACATGCGCCTCCAACCCTTTGTGCTAACACTCCTGGGGAAGAACCACATACGGCCTGCACGGTCCTCGCTAAAATGTGAGGTCACCATTCTCTGGCGCAATTCGCATTTTTTCCAGAAAAATTACACTCAAGGACAAATAAACAAACAAACAGGACAATCAGTTAAAGTGCTAAAGTAACATAAATAGTCTACCAATAACAATACCATTAGCGTGTGAGCGTTTATACTGCAGTGACTGTTCCCCAACACTAGTTGGCGGAGTTTCTTTGTTGGTGTTTTGGGTTTCTTTTGTAGCGACAATGGCGGATTCCTGCATATGGTAGGTAGTCTTTGTAAAATGGTGATCCTTTCGGCTGCTTGGTCCATGCTTCTTCACTACGGACTTGAAAAATGGCGGTACGGAGGAATAGATACTACACCGGAAATACGCCGACCAATCACAGACCTTGTGCTCTGCGTACTTATTAGGAGAGGGGTTGAAGAGTAGCCTATAATACCCCGTAGCCTCGAGACATAAGTGAAAAGTAGTAAGTGAATCATTTAGAAATGAAATATGTATGTATGGGGTCCCCCCCGCCCCCCTACAACCACATACGCATGGAAAAGTCAGGCGCCCCAATACTTTTGCCCATATAGTCCATGCCATACTTTGCCTTTACTTACTTAACCCGGCTGCTTTCCGACGTTCGTATTTCCTAACGTCTCAGTACGTGTTCCTGATTAAATGATTTATTTTATCTCGAGTCACGAAAAAGAAAACATAAAGCTCTTCGCCAAGGCGAGACACACGCGGTTATCTGACCTTATGCCAGAAGAAATTGTAGTCGCAGCTGGAAAGAGTTTGTTAATTATTTGCTTGTATAATTTTATAGAAAAAAAAAGAAAAGAAAAAAGACAGTAGAAGAAAAGAGCCGTGTGTGTCTGCATGGGTCTGAATCTCTTGGCTGTCACAGTCGCGAAAAAGCACAAAGTGATTCGGGGATTTTGCGCCGGCATGTGTGTGAGGACGTGTTTTTAGATCTGGGTGGGGACCTAACGCTTCGCCAAAAACACAGTTTGACCTTGTGTGGACTTTTTCTCAACATTATAGAGTTTGTTTTTTTTAAATAGTAAAAGATGAAAATAATTGAGGCCAAAGTTATGGCCAGATTTTAACAAAGGAAGGTCCTCAAAAGGATAGTAGGACAAATGTGTGTGTGTGTGTGTGTGTGTGTGTGTGTGTGTGTGTGTGTGTTTTGGTATTGCACCAGTTGCTTAGACGCCTATTGTGGTGTATTCATTAACATAAGACACTTTGGGGTACCAGCAGCACACCCACACACACACACACACACACAGATACGCACACACACACACACACACACACACACATGCGGCTTGTATATTGCATCACTATTAAAATGCATCACCTAGCCCTAAAAAACTACTGATCTGAATGTACACACACAAGGTCACAACTGTCCAATAATCCCGTATTTAGATGGTCCCTAAATAGCTAACAAGCATGCGAGCTCCCTCCTAACACACACACACACACACACACACACACACACACACACACACACACACACACACACACACACATACATGGTTGCCAGGAGACCCGTCTGGAACAGTGTAGCCTAAAAGTATTTGGAACCCCCATCTCCCCCAAAACAAATTACTCAACACTGCTCCTCTTTCTTTCTGTCTTTCACCACATTCTCACCCCCCCCCCCCACCTCTCCACTCCTCTCAACCTCCCTCAGCAGGACCTCTGTTCTCTCGCTCCGTCTTTCTCTCTCACTGTCTCCACTGTGCTGGGGAACAAAATGGGTACCATCTGCACGTTTTACACCACAGCGCTGTCACACGAGACGCCTCGCGCCCTTCACGAGGCCCATGCTCCCGTCTCCAGATTTCTTTCCCGTCTATAAAAGTTAAGGGCCGCGATAATATACCGGGATAGTCAACATTTAGGATTATGCAACAACGGTTGCTCAACGTGCAATTTCGAAAATATGTGTATCGCTCTGTGTGTGTGTGTATGTGTGTGTGTGTGTGTGTGTGTGTGTGTGTGGTCATGCCACAGCCTTTAACACTGGGTCCAGCAGGGGACCAAATCATTTAATGTCTAGACTGCTTGGGGCCGTTTTCGATTCTCTCCAAAATAGAGATTCTAAACTAAGACCAGGGTTTTTTTTTCCAGGTCAGTAACAGATGTAACACGCTATCCGTTACTTTTTCGATCGCGTTCACAATACAAGTATATATATATATACAATTACAATGATATATATAACTGTGCACCTGAAGGTGAAGGGCCTTGCTCGAGGGCCCGTAAGAGGTGCTTTTGGGGATTTATCATAACAATGAAGTCATTGGTTAATTAGACTACATGTTGCTTACATACAAAAACGTGCATTTCGTTGAATAAATGTAGCTGTAAGTACTATAAAACAATGTCGGTTGAAATAAATAACGAGCCAGTGCATTATCATATAGTGAAATATGTCACAGCATGAAAATATGTGCTTATGTGAAAAATAAATCAGGGCAATAAACTGACGATTGAATGCATAACATCACCTCTGTGTGCGGTGAAAATTTCATGGAAACTTTATATAACTATATAACTATATATATTATATATATATATATAATATATAATATACTATATAACTATATATGGGCTATGGGCATTAAGGCAGGATACACCCTGGATGGAATGCCAACCCATCGCAGGGCACAAACACACACTCACATTCACTCACACATTCATACACTAGGGACAATTTTCCAAGGTGCCAATCAACCTACCGTGCATGTTTTTGAACCGGGAGGAAACCGGAGAACCCGGAGAAAACCCCCCTGAGGCACGGGGAGAACATGCAAACTCCACACACACATGGCCGAGATGGGAATCGAACCCGGACCCTGGCGGTGTGAGGCGAACGTGCTAACCACTAAGCCACCGTGCCCCCTGCACTGAAAACATCATTTAAAAAAAGCCAGGGACGATTTAAAATAAATAAATAAGTAAATACAACCTAGTATTAATGTGTTGTTATTACAGCGATAATACCTACACATATATATATTTAGCATCGGTGCATTACTCACTGCTTGCCACGTCATAACCAGCGTGCAATACTGGCGCAAAGTGACGTAATTCCTTGGACGACAAATCTGGAAATGTTGATTACTTTTCTCTATCTGCTAATAGTTCTGCAACAATTCAAATTACAGGTTTATATTAATGCACTTCTTCTAACATGTTACTGTTTCTATGGCGACAACCTACGCGGGAACTTCCATAGCAGATGCGCTACATAATCTAAGGCTAATAAATTATGGATAGATAGTTATTTCGCAAAGAAAAAATATCCTCAGAAGATGATTTGGATTTTGCTTCCACGACTTATGGAAGACATTCATCGAAAATTACCACCGTAATTGTCCATATAAGATGCGTTTTAAGCTTTAAGACCAGTTTAAGGCCAGTCAAAATGCCTATGCAATAAAACAACATTTCAAAAGACACTTTTCCTTCTTCAATCTGAATTATCTTAATTACATTTTAAGGCCTTATTTTAATCAGATTGCCACAGTGAAAAAGTGAACACAAGTGTTTAGTGTTTTTTTCTTTTCTTTTTGCAGCCCTGAATTTCAGCATACCAAATATTCATTAATTCATTCATTCATTCATCTTCTACCGCTTCATCCGATCTTCCCTCGGGTCACGGGGAGTCTGTGCTTATCTCAGGCGTCTATGGGCATTAAGGCAGGATACACCCTGGATGGAATGCCAACCCATCGCAGGACACACACACACACACATTCACACATTCACACACACATTCATACACTAGGGACAATATTCCAAGGTGCCAATCAACCTACCATGTATGTTTTTGGACCGGGGAGGAAACCGCAGAACCCGGAGAAAAACCTCCTGAGGCACGGGGAGAACATGCACAAACTCCACACACTCCACACACGACGGGAATCGAACCCGGACCCTGGAGGTGTGAGGCGAACGTGCTAACCACTAAGCCACCGTGCCCCCTATGCATACCAAATATCTCACTGCAAAAAAGAAAGGCCATGTTTTACCTGAATCACTATTTCTCACTGTTCTCTTACTTTTTAACATATCAGGACTCTTTTCATTATTTCTACACCGCAAAATCAGATGTATTGGATCAGCGTTGTCTCCCAAACATAAGAGCTTTCGGGTGTGTACCGTATATGATTTACATGAGATTTACATTTTATTCATGTGGCAGGGGCTTTTATCCAAAAAGACCAACAGCCTAGGACTGGAACCTAGTTAGAATGCTATTAAGAAGGCGTCTGTGTTGATTCGTTCATAGCTTTCATTGTACGTAATATTCATAAACGTCCAATAACACTGCATTATGAATCGGATTCGAGAGCAATACAAGTTTTCCTTACAGGATTCCTTCAGCTCAGCTTTTCCTACGAGCTCTTGCTTGGCAACACTGCAGAGGATTTTCCTTAAAAACAAATAATAGAGAGAACATAAACATTTTATGGGGGTGCGAGATTGAGGAAATAAGACCCGTTTAAGCAAAAGAAAATCATCTGGAGAAAGAGACTGCTAATGAGGAGACGAGTCCGTGTTCTTAGCGCCTAGCTAGGTTCATGTAGCACTTCACGGATCCAAGCTCTGATATAATGGAGCGCTACATCTTGGCGAATTCTATCGCCGATCAAAATTATGTCAAATCTTGGGAACATTTCGAGCTAAATCGGATTCCGAGGTGTTGCCTTTCTTAAACAGTAACTGTATGGTACAGTGTGGTGTGCTAATCTGAAGCTAATGCTAAAAACAGTCCAATGAAGGTTTTACATAAAATCTGTGTCACACACTACAGAGCTTATACCTGACTGAAAAACACTAATATTTCTACAGTGGTGAAAAAAGAAAAAGAGGGTCTTTTTTTACTACATCTGCCTGTGAAGTGATCCTAACTTTGTTGTGACTGACCCTTGGTTTTATTAAAAGGATGAATTCCTGCTGATGACTGAAGGACTGGAACATATGGATCCGCAATGCCATGTCAGCACAGCACTTTCCAATTCCCCTTTTATCCGTGTGTGTGTGTGTGTGTGTGTGTGTTTATTGGGGGGAGGTTTGAGCGCAGACTGTCAGAATATCATATCTAAGCAAGATTACAGGATGCTCTCTGATCTATCGCTATTCTCCCTTGACGACACCAACGCACCGTGCGTTTACGAGGGCACTATGAATTATATAAGGAACGAGTGCGAAATCCGATAGGCCAAAGGAGAAGCACCTCAGGGCTGCTGTAACGTGATAATGCAATGCCTCGGAGCCGGAAACACGATAGGCTGTGACTGTTCATTTTGGACTTTTTGAAAGGCAGCTGCTCTGAGCCCTTTTTTTCCCCTCCCACCCTCCCTCCTCTCCGGGTCAAAATATCTGGACAATGTCACTCGCCAAACACTTGCCCAGTAAACCCAGTGAGGGTCTTACGAGGTCGACCAAATTCGGTTTCCCATAAGAAACACACCATCCCTGCAGAGACATAGCCACCTCGAGAAAAAAAATGTCACGTCTTTCCAAAAATTACATTCTACCCAGTGTGTGTGTGTGTGTGTGTGTGTGTGTGTGTGTGTGTGTGTGTGTGTGTGTGTGTGTGTGTGTGTGTGTGGAACTGTGTGGGTGTGTGTGTGTGAACGTGTGTTGTGACTGGAACTGCTCTGGAAGCAGCAGGGTGCTGGGTGCTATTTCAGGGTGCTGGGCTATTTCAGCCTGGCTATTTATGAAGCACTCCCCATCACAGCTGCTTCTGCATTTACCAACGACATACCTCCACAGAGGCAGTCCCACACACACACACACACACACACACACAGCTTTAGGACGGACCTTCCATCGGCATGATTCTTGCATGAATCTGATTGATGCACCTTAAATCTATGTCTAATCCCAATCCCTACCCTAAATCAGTAGGTGAGCGGCGTTTATTGTTTTGTCAGTCATGCTAACAACAAGCTAAAGAAAGGACCAGATTTCTCTTGGCTGATCGGCTACGTTCTGCTTTTCTTTTGGGGGGGCTAAAATATTCCTTTATCCATGATGATGGATGGATCTTTTAATAAAACAGATGTGTTAGAACTTGAGGGGGTCCAGAAAAAATACAGTACACGTTCTGCTTTTCTTTTGGGGGGGCTAACACATGATGATGGATGGATCAGGTTGAGAATGAGTGAGGAGTGAGGCGGAGAAACAGGGGGATGTCCTTGATGGAAATTCGTCTTTTTAGCCGTTTATCATATCGTGTTATTCACGGGGCATCATTACACCACCGACGTTAGAAGGGATGTAGTTGCAAAAGCTCTTGTGCTACATACAGTGTGCTGCGCTAGAATTGACTATGTAGTTCAGATGGAGCCGATCTACCTCTTCTTCACCAAAAAAAAAAAGAAAAAAGAAATAGGTCAGAGTATTAATACAGAGGCCTACATCTGAAACATCTCCTCCCCTCGGGACGAGATAAAGAGAAACTTGCAATCGGAAACTATAAATAGAGGGCATGGACATATCCGAGTGAATAGGATGGAGCGGCGGAGTGTTTTCGCAGCATCACAACAGCGTGTCTCGCTCGGCGACGGAGAGGCTTTTTGGGAATGAAATGCGCCGGGTTTATAATCGCAGCTATATAAAAACGTGCATTTAGTTTGTAATGGTTTGTTTTTATCTACAGATGAACAGATCTACGGCCTGCAGAAAAAGCAAAGAACCTATTTGCTTCAGCCAAACACAAGTGTCTATTTGATATCGTCGTTTTGTCACAAGGTATTTCATCGTTCTGTTTACACTCAAGTCATCAAGCAGACGCCTTTATCCCGCCCAATACAGTCGAGAAGTTGAGGTGTTAAGGGCCTCGCTCAAAGGCCCAGCAGGGCCTGCTAGGAATTGAACGCGTGGATCTGAATCCGACATCTTAATTACTGAGCTACCGCTTCCCCTCCGTCGCCGCAACTCACACCATCAATTTCACCACCAGCAATAAGACAAAACGATACCCGTCCGCAAACAGGAGTGCACTGGGACGGTTGTTTTTATTCAATTCTCTTATTAGTAATCACGGAAACTGTAATTGCGCGTCTGAACACAAAAGCGGATCACATTTCAGACGCGGAACCTGTCACGAACTCGTCTGAACATTGTGTCTAAACTAAACTATGCAGCCTGCCATATATCATTACATCATGACGGCTGCCAAATCGATAGCCTAGGTGGCCCGCACCTTAGGTTTCAGCACCTTACCGGTCTCGTATACCTAAAAAAAACATCCTGTGGGAGATTTCCTGCTGTACGGAATACACTACCATGTGCACGTCATGCATCAGTCTGTGCATTTCAGGTGTACACCCACTAACTTTGTTCATAATAATGATGCACAAGAGTCTCAAGAGTCACAAGACTGCACAGCAGTCACAATGCCCACTAGTATCCACTGTAATCACTCTGTGCATCAGTGATGAACTGAAAAGCGGCAACTCTGGTGCTTCAGAAAGATGGCATGCAACACTGCTGCAACACAGAGGTCCAATGCTGTGATTACGAATAACATACTAAAAAAACTTATTACCAAATGACGTTTTATTTATTTATTTGTTTATTTATTTATTTATTAACTTACTTAGTTGCATGTTTGTATTTGGCCTTAGCATTTACGCAACTCTTGGTAATTGTAAATCGGTTGTATGGTACATATATTATTATTATATTATTATTATTATTATTATTATTATTATTATTATTATTATCAGGAGTTGATCCATCATCGCACCGTGATGTTTGCGCCTGACGTCCGCCACAGTAACCTGACACACGCACTCATGAAGGCCATGTATCGCTCTCTCTCACACACACGCACACACACACACATACACACACACACATGCGCACACGCACACACACACAACAGGTGACAATATTTATAGCGTTGTGCATTGGCGTGATAAAAAAAAAAACAACTAACCTCGATCCATTTCTGCGCCTCTTGGAAAGCTGCTCCCGGGCTGCCCTCGGCGGCTCCGTGGTGATCCGGCGGGGAACTCGGGGAGAGCTCCTCGGCACTCGCCATTTCCACCGAAAGTCCGTGCAAAATAAAACTCAAATGAAAATAAATAAATAAAAACAAATCCCCTCAGCGTTGTCCCAATTCCACACGCACACACACGCACACACACCGCCTCGGCACACACTCGCGCAGCAGCGGCGTCTTCCTCTGCGCGCTCGGAAATCCCGTAGGTAGACGATGACAGTGAATGGAGGACAGTGAATTGAGGCGCTGCGGTTTCCTCCCGAATCACCGGAGCCCCGCTTTTCCCCCCCGTCAGTCCCGACCCGCAAATGCAAGGCACGGAAGACGCACGTTCTCGGCCAATGCGGGAGCGCGCCCCGCTGCGCTTCTAAGGACAGGAATGTGCACCAACACAATGGGGGGGGGGGGGTTCAGCGCTCTATCTCTCTCTCTCTCTCTCTCTCTCTCTCTCTCTCGCTAGCAAACGCATCTCCATGCGGTTCCCAAACTACCCATTTCACACCCTCGGCACTTTATGTAAAGGGGACGGGGATGTATTTGCGACCCGCCCCCGTCCTCTTTGCGCGCCCGTGTGGCGTACGCGGCGTCGCTGTGCGTTTCTGAACGCGTTATACACCACGAAGGATCTCCGGCCTGTATACTGTACATCCTTCACCTGCAGTGACGGAATAACACCGGAGGTGAGAGACGCGACGCTGGGGAGAAAAACAAACAAACAAACAAACAAACAAACAAACAAACACTGATCTTTATTATCATCATCATCGAAGGACAGCAGAAACATCCTGATACTTATCCTCATCGTCAGCGTCATGAAGGGGGTAATAATAATAATAATAATTATCATCATCATCATCATCATCATCACGATGGTGTCATAGTAAAAAACAACAAATAAACACATGTTTATGGTGTGTACTTGACTACAAATATAATTATTGTTAATTATAACTCACTGTATGCGTGTGTATAATCTTAAATACGCTGTTTTTACAGTGTGTGTGTGTGTGTGTGTGTGTGTGTGTATTATTCCAGGTTTGGTGAATTTGCCCACTATGCTGCTGTATTGTGATACACGGTCTAAACCACTACCATAGCGCCCTCTGCTGGGCCTTTTCGTCACATGGGCCTGACTCCTTTCCGTCTCATCAGGACGGGATGAAAGTGTTGGAATATGGCTTTATAAACAGAACCTGCGCACGTGTTCATGTGGTCTTGTGCATACGGGTTTGCGAGTTGGTGTAAAATTCTGTTTTTATTTACTTTTGTACACTTTGTTTTTTTTTATTATTATCAATGTGAAACTTCTGCAAGAATGACCTCCATGCTTTATTACAGCATTAATACTGGGTGTCGAGTTTTGTTTTCTGTCGATCCACCACCAGGGGGAGCCAAAACACCTGTTTTCTACCCTGAAGGAAAAGCACATCTCTGAGGAAGGAACAGTTCGCTGATCTATGAATTGCTATTAATGGTTTTTAGGGCGTCACGTGATCTTGGAAATGACTACAAGAACAAACTATGGGCAAGAAAAATGCTTTAAGCAATAACATTTAAAAGAAATAAAAGAGACATAAAAATAACTCATTATTAATAGCTTTTTGAGTCTTCTTTACAGCAAATATATTATCAGTGTATTTGATTTAAATCTAGAACTGTAATGACTGAGACAGAAGGAAATGCATTATGGACAAAAAAAAACTTTTTGAGGCCAAAAAAAAACATTAATTTTATTATTTTTATTATTATTTTTTTATTATTTCACTCAGACTCGGCTTGTTCGACAAGGATGTGTGTTTGTGGTTGGACAGGTGTTTCCTTGTTGACGGAGCAGCATGCCATCGCTCGCAGCATTTGGCGTTGTGCGAGTCACGTAGCTGGAGGTATGTTAAGATTGTGCCTTTGGCTTTGCCAGAATATGTCCAAGCTACCAAAGAGTCACATTACTAGTGTGTGAATGAGGCCATTGTGTAGGTCATGCACTGTGATTAAAGGGCAAACAAGGTCATAATTAGCATATGTGACCATCAATTTTTAACCCTAGAGTCCCTGTATGTGTGTGTTTGTTTTCAGTCACAGAGTTCAGATCAATGAAATCCACAATGACGTCCAAATACTTTTGAATGCCGTGCATTTTATATATATATATATATATAATATATATATATATATATATATATATATTATTTTTTTTTTTTTTTTAACACAAATATCTGTACATTCTACATCTTGTGTCTTTCGAACCAGGCTCATCCTCATCATCAAGAAAAAAAAAAAGATATTTGGCTCTAAAGAATAAACATTCTATAAACATCAAATTTGCTTGTTTACCAACCCCAGAATTCATAAACTTAATTATTTGTATACCGAGTGCACTGTAAGATCATAAATAGGATATTTGTGATTCATTCATTCATTCATCTTCTACCGCTTTATCCGATCTTCCCTCGGGTCACGGGGAGTCCTGTGCCTATCTCAGGAGTCTATGGGCATTAAGGCAGGATATACCCTGGATGGAATGCCAACCCATCACAGGACACACACACACACACACACACATTCATACACTAGGGACAATTTTCCAAGGTGCCAATCAAACCTACCGTGCATGTTTTTGGACCAGGGAGGAAACCGGAGAAAAACCCGGAGAAGAGAAAAAACCCCTGAGGCACGGGGGAGAACATGCAAACTCCACACACACATGGCCGAGACGGGAATCGAACCCGGACCGTGTCCCCCGCATTACAATTACTCCCTTCTTTTTCTTGTGATGTTAGGGGGAAATAAAAAAATACAGATTAATCATTGCATTCATGTGGCTGTTTGTGTTGAATGTATTTTTGTTTTTAATGTAAAAAAAAACAAACAAACAAAAAAACGTACATTTGCATGTGATCACTGTGACACATTTTCTGTTCGAGGTCATAATCAGAGGTGTTTTTGCCCTCATCTATTATTCATTGTACGGCGTTTACGAGTGATTTGGTTACCGCCATGCAAGAGTTGTAATGGTGATGCAATGGCGATGTAATGGCGATCGTTATTCCTTATGCTATGGTTGAAAGAAAAAAAAAAAAAAAAAAATATATATATATATATATATATATATGCTAGATGCTATCTATACACATGCTATCATACACACATAGATGCTAAAGAATTAGCTTTGAGCGAATCACTCAAGCTGACGTGTAATCCAACTGGAGCAGGGAAAAACAGTGTGTGTGTGTGTACAGTGTGGGGACGGGTCGATCAGCAGCCGGTATGTTGCATCTACCAAAATGTTGCACTTTTGCATTTGGAAAACATGCAAATATACAGATATTTCTGCCGACCAACGGCCTTTGCCTGGGCTGAGTCAGCAAACGTCCTCCCATAGCTTTGGAACGGCGTATCAATAAAGCTTTAAAGCAAAAAGAAATGTATTCCTCAGGCAGAAGTATAGATACTAGGGTTAAAAAAGTAGTACCAACTATCAAGTACGGGTTTCAAAGGTACTTAAAAGTATAAAAGTAATGTAAGGGGGCGCCTCACAACGCCAGGGTCCGGGTTCGATCGGCCCTGTTTATGTGGAGTTTGCATGTTCTCTCAGGGGGTTTTTTCTCCGGGTTCTCCGGTTTCCTCCCGGTCCAAAAACACGCACACGGTAGGTTGATTGGTGCCTTGGAAAATTGTCCCTAGTGTATGAATGTGTGTGTGTGTGTGTGTGTGTGTCCTGTGATGGGTTGGCATTCCATCCAGGGTGTATCCTGCCTTAATGCCCATAGAGGCCTGAGATAGGCACAGACTCCCCGTGACCCGAGGGAAGATCAGATAAAGAGGTAGAAGATGAATGAATGAATGAATGAATCTTTTTTTTGAGTAACATCACTGGTTATGTCCTCGCTGGAGTGTGAGTACTTGGTACTATTAGTACTTTGTTACTCGACACCGCCTCTTGAAGCAAAACGACTATATATAAACCAATAAACCACTTGTACAGGACGGTCATTGCAGGAAGTGATCTTCAGAGGAAATCCCCTTCTGACACATGGTTTCATTACTGGCTGAGTATTACAGAACGAGGCTAAATGTTTATGGATTAAGTACTTTATTACTTATTCATTCGTTCATCTTCTACCGCTTTATCCGATCTTCCCTCGGGTCACGGGGAGTCTGTGTCTATCTCAGGCGTCTATGGGCATTAAGGCAGGATACACCCTGGATGGAATGCCAACCCAATGCACACACACACACACACACATTCATACACTAGGGACAATTTTCCAAAGTGCCAATCAACCTACCATTGCATGTTTTTGGACCGGGGGGGCGGGGTAGGAAACCGGAGAACCCGGAGAAAAAAAACCCCCTGAGGCACGGGGGAGAACATGCACAAACTCCACACACACACATGGCCGAGATGGGTATCGAACCCAGGACCCTGGTGGGTGTGAGGCGAACGTGCTAACCACTAAACCACCGTGCCGCTTTATTACTTATTTCAATGTGTCATTCAAAGCTGACTTGCTATATTTATTGACAATAAGATTGTGACAATAAGTCTTTTATTGAGGTTGACTGGCATTTGCTAGTAATAAAGGTGTCATTACGTTTTACATTATACAGTCTGTGTGTGTGTGTGTGTGTGTGTGTGTGTGTGTGTGTAATGAGGAAAACTGTCTACACTGATGTGTGGGTTGTTCAATTTCCTCCAGGTCCAGGTCCCATAATCAAGGGACGGACGCTCATATCCGCCAGCGTTGATCTTGATTAGACCTTGATTTGTGTTTTTATTGCGTGGTGACATGCCTCTCTCGTTCCCGCAGTACCACGCAACACGCAAATGGCCTCATAACACCCGGGTGCACATCGTTCGCTCTGTTCCAGCTGACCTATGCAAAAGACGGTTGATCCTCAAAAATGAAGGTTTTGCATGACGTTTTTGCATGACGCCGTAAGAAAGGCATCAACTCTCTTCTTACCAACAACTGACAGCAGTGACAATAGTGTCATATGTTTGTTTTTTTTTATCCTGGGCACTGATGTTTGTGGGCATTTGTACAGTAAACGTTCACTTGTGTATATGCGCTTGGTCATAGTCATGTTTGAGAATCGCCGATATTTCACACTATAGAATAGTGAACTGTTTAGAAACGCCCTTATAACCCTCGCCATGTGTACATTTATGGGATTTGGCACACAGGCCCAATGGTGGTGCTGGAATTTGAACCGTCCGATCCAGAATCCACAAGTGATAATACGGATATTTAAATCTTAACAATTCACTGTTTGTGTTTGAGAAGTTCCCTTTTCTATCTGTACAGTCTGCAGCTACCATGTATGTCTAGTAACCCAGTATCAAGACAAAGGGGCTAATTATTCCCTTAAGAGTCCTATTAGCTTCAGAAGTCATGGCCTTATGGGATACATCCAGGTGCATGTAAAGTGCAATCCTACAGCAATGTTCAAACATGATTTTAATGATGTTTGTGTGTGTGTGAGAGAGAGAATAATATATATATATGATATATATATGATATATCTAGATATATATATATATATATATATATATATATATATACACACACCACATATATATAATATATATATATATATATACATACATACATACATACATATACATATACTATATATATACACATATACTACATACACACACACACACACATATATATATATAGACATATACATATACATACATACATACATACATATATATATATATATATATACATACACACACACACACACATACATATACACACACACACACACACACACACACACACACACATATCTATATCTATCTATCTATCTATATGTATATGTATATATATATATATATATTTTTTTTTATTCATTCATTCATCTTCTACCTCTTTATCCGATCTTCCCTCTGGGTCACGGGGAGTCTGTGCCTATCTCAGGAGTCTATGGGTATTAAGGCAGGATACACCCTGGATGGAATGCCAACCCATCGCAGGACACACACACACACACACATTCACACACACGTTTCATACAATAGGGACAATTTTCCAATGTGCCAATCAACCTACCATGCATGTTTTTGGACCCGGAGAATCCCAGAAAAACCCCCTGAGGCACGGGGAGAAACATGCAAACTCCACACACACATGGCCTAGATGGGAATCGAACCCAGACCCTGGCGGTGTGAGGCGAATGTGCTAACCACTAAGCCACCGTGCCCCTACATTTATATATATATATATATATATATATAGTTTTTGTAATAGTTTTTTTTTTTCACACACTATCAAGAACCCTGGCTCAATGACAATAAAATTGAATCTAACCTAAACTAATCTAAAATATTCAATGGCATAAAGAACTTTTTTTTAAACTAGTTTATTCAAATCACACAAATGCAGTGAAGCAAAAACAAACAAACAAACAAACAAACAACAACATTACAGGATTGAAATGAAACATGGACATAAGGTTCTCCGCCTGCACTGTTCTTTGCTAGATCTAATACTGATACAGGAAATTTGCGTATTTTTTTTTCTCTCAGCAAAATCTTCCCTGCAGTCGAAAAAAAAACCAAACAAAACAAAAAGAGAGACACACACTTTAAAGACACACCTTTTGGAGTTATTTGACTGAAAAAAAATCAGCTTTGAAATGTAGGTAAATTCGGAATCCTCTAGAAAAGAAAGGTGCACGTCGAACTTGTTCCATTTCTCCCAGCAGGGCACAAAAAGCAAAAACATAAAGACTTCGTTATGTGGTTATAAATGAACATTGGCAGGACTGCGATTAAAGTCACAAAGTATAGGAAAGTGAACGTGTGCATTAAACGAGAGACGGGTGATGTAGAACGTTCCTACTTTGTTTACCTCATTCCAGCCGTCATCTTGTACTAAATTTAAACAGTCATGTTCGTAGAGTCACACGGAACACAACGAGAAGAAGAATGAGGTTGTGAATTTGGTGCTATAAATAGACAGAGGCTGGGCGCGAGGTAACGATAATCACGCCATTTCCAAAGACAATTATTCTCCGATACAGCAAGGCTTTTATTTTGTACCATCGATTGTCATTTATAGGAAATAAAACGGGCCATGACTTGGCTCTTGGAG
Organism: Kryptopterus vitreolus; assembly: GCA_030449085.1. NCBI lineage: Eukaryota > Metazoa > Chordata > Actinopteri > Siluriformes > Siluridae > Kryptopterus > Kryptopterus vitreolus. The sequence goes on along the minus strand of JACRUU010000028.1, from coordinate 5,555,409 downwards.
ACGAAACACACTGTACTAGATTGAGTTTTTGTATAATAGGACGCTCTATAACACATCTTATAATGCCTTATAACACATCTCTGTCCTTATTGCAAGGTCTGTATACACATCTCTGTCCTGTATACGCCTGGGCCAAAGCCAAACAAGAAATGGCAAAAATCAATATATTTATTTATTTATTTTTAAACAGATAAACAACAAATCACTGGCCAGGAAATGGTAAACAGATCAACAACTAGGGAATTATTATTATAGGGAATTTACTGATGCTTGAAATGAGTCTGAGCAATAGTTTATTGGTCGTGCCTTTACATTTTTAACCCGCTATGGAGATATTTTGTTCAACAAAAAAATAACGTGCATCTTCCGACCAATCAGGTTCAGAGTTTTATTGGGATTAATAAAGTAGCGTAGAGTAGCATGTGAGGAGGCGGTTTCTATTATTACTTACAATACACAGTTGTAGCTAGAAATTATATATATATATATATATATATATATTTTTTTTTTTTTTTTTTTTTAAGGCAAAAAGGCTGCTTTTACTATCCTCATTGTACTTAAAGCAAGCACATTAATTAAAATCCAGTGACAAAGTACAGCCTGAATTATCATCGGAGTAATTACTGAAGATTAGGTGATTAAGGCGCATTACCTTTAATAATTAGGGTTGCGTATCATTTTAAACTTTAGCGATTCCCATTCTTATCGTTTCCAAACCGAAGATGCTTAAATCACGCCTGTCGTGACACCTTGCTCTCAACATGTTCGTTTTCATGACAATAATCACATGCTTTGTCTTCGTTATTTTGACATTTCTTTTGTTCCACCCTTTCGAGCGCTTCCTGCGGGCCTTCTTTTAAACCGATGTTTCGAATTACCACATAAGGTCCTGGCAGATCGGATGCGCAGAAGGTCCTGACAGATTGCCAGGTGGAGGAAAGAAATAAAAAATAAAGAAATAAATAAAATGACGCGCCCGGGAATCGATAATCAAAATTCGAATTTTAGAACAAGCATCCGGTTTTTAAGCTTAAATAATCCGATTCCCAACCCTACTAATAAGCGGAGGCACAATCGGAAATCGGTCAGCTTTTTCTGTTTCGTAGAAAAAGACGCTATGTAAAATGGGAAAAAACTGAATTAAAAATCCTAGTGAAACAGTAGGTAAACAGTTACGTTTTAACTGGAGCAGGACTTGACCGATACTGCAGGTCCGCTGAGAAGTAACATTTTCCTCCAACTTAAAAAAAAAAAAAAAAGAAAATCGTTAAACGAACGATTTAACGACACACTCTTCTTCAAGGTCACCGGACCTCTTGCTTTTCTACGAATAAATATATATATATGATAAGTTATCGGTCAGAGAGAACGTTTACAGGCCCACACCTTGGGTACATACTCCTCATGTTAGTCATACGGACCAAAAATAAATAATTAAAACAAAAAAACTACCCCATTAAAATGAAAGCCTATAGACAGTGAGAAGCATGGAAGGCAGGACACGGACACGGCAGGACAGTTAAGGTATTCAGGTGATTTCTCAATTCATTAATAGATTCTTTGGTTTATCGATAAAAAGCACAGGAGATAAAAATTGCTACATCAGATTTTTTTTTTTACTTATTATATTTGTATCGTATTTAATCACTCAGTAATAAAGTTGCACGTGGCCAATAGGATATTAAATTGAGAGCAGAACTCGGCCTCTCCCAGATCTATTACACCGGCGAGGACAAGAGTCTCCCGGGTTCTTCAAATATTCATCGTTTTTAATAAGTAATTTCTTCATTAAAGCCTTATTTGTCGCATCATTACCGTGTCACTGTGTGTTTGGTTACCCGGGTAAACTGTTGGTTTAATTACCTCGCGTGAAGACGGGCGTATTTTCGGAACTGCAGCCTAAATTGCATTCGAGCTTGAGATGAAGAGGCGAGGCGAGGCGAGGCGAGGCAGGAATAACACGAGGGTTTGTGTGTATTGTTGCTCGGAATAAATGAGACGGCACAATCCAGTTTGTACGGACGTCCTTGTTTAGCGACTCAAAAACGCAAAAAATAACAACGTTAAAAATATTTAACTTTTAAAAAATGTATTTTTAGGGGCCGAGACAAAACGTGGATTATGCGGGAAATTAAAAAACGCGCAGCGACGCGAGGAGGAAACCCAAAGGGGGAGGAATGGTTTCATTTCAGCGGCAGACTTTGAAATGATTCGAATAAACAAACAAACAAACAAAAAAGAGCATTCTCTCGAATGCCAACACACAGAAAAAGAAGTCTTTGTTCACTCACTCAACTTAATCCACAGCTGTATTACTGAAGGTGTTAGTAGGTGGAGAGAGAGAGAGAGTGTGAGTGTGAGTGTGAGTGTGTGTGTGTGTGTGTGTGTGTGTGTGTGTGTGTGTGTGTGTGTGTGTGTGTGTGTGTGTGTGTGTGTGTGTGTGTGTGTTAGTGCCTCGGGGTCACCCCTTCAATTATTTCATCTATTTTTGTTTTTGGTCAACAAAATATCCGGTCACTCCAACTTCAGGTCTCCCTTCAACTTCCTCTTCACGCGCGAGTACGGACTTAACTCGTCGTCCACGATGAAATCGTAGAGGACTTTCACCCACGACGTGTAGCAGGGCAGATCGTCGTAAAACTCCGCCGCGATTTTCTTCACCTGATTTGGGGAGGGAAAAATATCCCGGTCAGTGAAACAAAATAATCACATGGTTGCGTCGTGCCTTATTTAGGTACACAATTAAAGGGTTTAAGACGTGCTCAGGAGTGGGTGGGAGCTTCACGGTGCTGGGATTTGACCTCGTGACCCTTCCGATCAGAAGTCCGACGGCTTAACCGCTTCCCTTTTTTTTTACGGAATAATGCGTTACACGGGAAACGTGTTCTGTTCCACGTAACCATCATATCAGACGTCCTTGCGATCTGATTGGTCGGTATGCCTTTTAACTATAAATGATTATTTACAAATGAACGATTAACACTAGGGCTTAAAGTCATGACCGGTTTCAAAGGATTAATATCCCCTGAAAACGAAGGCCTGCAGTAATTTTATAATCTAGGGTTCGATTATGATTATGATGATTATTATTATAACATTGAAACACAAAAGAGGAGAATGCGTTTACGTTACCAGGGGAAGCCTTCGTCCTGGGATACTGGGGAAGTCGTGGTGCTCGTTGTGGTAGCCGACGTTGAAAGTGAGCAGATTCAGCGAGCCGTAATAAGAATAGGTCTCGTGGCCCTTAAGGAACATGTAGTGCTCGGCAATGAAGTGTCCCGAGATGGGATGGAGGCCCATTCCCAGCATCGACCCGGCCAGCATGTAAAACAAAGCCTTGCCGCCCAACAGCCAGTAGAGCAGGACGTTGAATGTAAGCTGGACGGCCACGTTGACGACCTCCATTAGCGTGATGGGTTTTGGGTTGATGCACAGGGGGCGAATGGCATAGAACAGCGGCTGCAGGACAATCCACACGAATTTCCGGACGCGGGTGCAAAAGAACCAGCCCTCGAATTCGGTAGGGATGTCCACGTCCACACCGTCGCCGCCCAGATAGCGGTGGTGGTCCAGGTGGTAGCGCTTGAAGGACGCGGAGTAAGGCAGGCCAATGGGCAGGTTGGCGAAGATGGCGAACCAGCGGTTCCATCTGGCACGCCGGTTGCCAAACGCCGTGTTGTGGGAAATTTCGTGGATGGCCAAAGTCATGGAGTGGTTGATGCAACTGCCGAACACGTAAGTCCAAAACAAGACCCACTTCCAATCCAAATCCTTGACTAGGTAGAAGGCCAGGAATTGGACGGCGACCATCATGCAGACGATCCATTTCAGCCTCGGGTCAGGTCCCATCAGAGATTTGATCTCTGGATATTTCGCTATGAGAAAGAAAGTAAAAGTATTTAGAATTAAGTATTATTAATTCTATTATAAGTATTATTTGCTTAATGGCTTCATGTTTTGGGGCCGTAATCCGGCTAACTGGAACCAACTTCATCGTACAACACAACAACGAGCCAAACCACACATTTGTCGTTTAGAGAGCGAAAAAAAACGCCCAACTGGAGTGTTACCCATCGAGGGGGGATTTTTTTTACGTTGGAAATAAAGATTTAACGCCAAGACATTTATATGGAGTATTTATACAAAATAGATCTCCATGTCTGTTAAAGGAACTGGTTTGATGGAGAAACATGCGTCTATCAAAACCTATTTGGAAACACTATGGGCGCGTGCTGTACGACAAAACTAGAGCAGATTTATAAAGCAGGTCTAGACTGATCTGGGGCAAGTTCAGACTGAAGACTTGAGGGGAAAGTAGTTCTGGAAGTTCCTTTCATATGCTTTTTTTTATTTTTTTTTTTTAAACGAAAATTTAAATTTACACCAAAATATAGCTAGGAATACAGGAGACTAGAAGTCGGCATTTCCGGGAAAGTAGTTCTTTCATACGTTTGAATTTTTATTAAACCATGTTTTCTTAGTCAAATTAACAGTAAAATATCATTAAAAATACAGAAAACCAGGAGTATTTCCATACATGGACAATAATTGCCATTGTGTTAACGCTTATCTCTTTATCTGTTCAGTTAAATACTTCTTGTTTTTTTTTTCCCTCCTTCGGCTACAAAAGTTGGACTTCCGTTTCGCTTGGAATGACATTTACTCACACTGGCTTAGCAGCGAGGCAGAGCGCCATCCGTGAATATACAACCGGCGTGGAGCTACAATGGATCAAAGACAGCCTCGGGGTTGGAATTGAAAACCAGTTATTAGGCCCCTTTCACTTAAAACAAGTCATATCGCTGCTTCTAGCCCATTCCCGACGGCACAAAAGACAGCATAAAAAGCATGAAATATTCATCCAGTACAAGCAGGAGCAGTCATTCTCAGAACAAAATGGCCCATCGCCGAACAATGCGCGCACATTATGTCAACACGAAATTAAATAGCCCGAGGGATAAATGCTCCTACTTTCCATCGGGACAAAAGGCCCTGACACTGGATATTGAATGGGTCTTTATAATCACTACACCTTCATGTCAACTGGATGGCTGCGGGCACAAAAAAAACGCCCATCTACTGAATTTCCTTCCAGACACATCCGTCCGTAAACGCGCACAATGGTCGCCAGGTGGGCGGATTCGGTTCCGACACCTTTTATGCACTGCGGACTAAGTTTGAAAGTTTGCAGACTAGGTTTTGCCGACAACTCGCCCTAAAAGGCTACAAATAAAGGTCATAAAAAAAAGATAATCATCACAGTAAGTGTGTCAGCCTGTGTGTTTGAAAATGATTAGCCAAGCGGTTAATGCAATAACGCCGCCTTTCACAACGTCCTCAAATGATCTTGTTTCCCCACAAGAGAATTTACAAAAAGGGCTTTTCATCAGACTAGTTTTCAACCGCATGACTGTAGTTCACTTGGTGAACGGTGTCGAAGATTCATTGGTAAAAAAGAAAGAAAAACTTTCAGCCGTTCTAGTACAAACCAGAAGGTTTAAACAGGGGTCATCTTATCTGGTCAAAGTCCATGCCTCTGATCAAAAATGGAAGTGACTTCAGCACTTATTTGCTGATTAATTACTCGGCCACGCATTTAAAACCCATGTGCTGCGTATATGAACTTTCATGTAATCTGCTATAGTTAATCCTGCAAGAATACACACACACACACACACTTTATATATATCTATATATATATATATATATATATATATATATATATATATATGTATATATATATATATATATATATATACACATACACACATACACACACACACACACACACACACGTATATATCAAGCGAAAGGAAAGTTTTACACGTAAAGCTTGGAAAGGAAATCCACAAGCAAAAGAAAACACGCCCGAAAAGTTTTTTCCCAAACGAAGTGTGAACATTATAATAACCATTTCCCTCGTCAATAAATAAGTAGTTTAAAAACAAGCACTACATATTAACTAAGGCAGCTTTTTAGGTTCCAGTTCAGTGAATAACATTATAATAGAGTTTAATAACTAATTTAACGCTCTAATAAAGAATTCGGTTGTAGATTAGCTCAAGTCTGATGGCAGAAAGTTCACATTAATAGCAAAAGTGCAGCGTTTCATAGGGTTAAATAGATTGTTTACACACTGTAAACAATCCAGTGACCTAATAAAGAGTATGTGAAGCTATTCCAAGTATGTTTTGCCAAAAGGCACTTTATCGTCTTTTTCATTTACCACTTACCAAAGGAAAAGAGTGGATTCGGTGCACAAGAAGTGAATAAAATTAAACTCCGTATTTATTATTATTATTATTAGGCCCGGGGACGCCAGTGTTGCTAGCTAGCTACGGGTTTTTACACGTACGAAGCCTTTTAGTTAAAAGAACCGCATCACTTAAGTCTCTCTCACGTGTCTCGCCGTGTGTAATAAGGGTTACACGGAGCAGATAATGGAGGTTCTAAATTGCGGTGGGTGAAGGTACAGGGAGTGGCGTTTTCCTTTTCAGGGCGTTAGCTTTCCGTGAAGCCATCTTAGCGTGTTGACATAACGGTATGCGATTAAGATTTGAGTGGGTTGTGGATGCGGACGGGTTCGGGGAAATTCTAACACTATCAAGCATTCGAGACGGCTGATATATACATATATACATATATAAACACACACACATATTATATATATATATATATAATTTAACGTCTTATAAATTTAATGTAATGAAATGAAGCAGGGATGTGTAACTTGCACCGCGATCGCGCCTACAGAGTTACAATCGTAGTGGAAAAAGATACACATGGAAGGGAAGGGAGGGGTGGATGGGTCGAGGGGGGCGGGTGGGACATAAAGTTGCTTACCGAGGATTTCTTTTCTCCGGTCGGCATGCGGCTGGTCCGTATAAACCCATTCGAAATCCTCACGGGCTACCCGGTTCCCCATACTACACCGCTTTCTTAACGACTCCTCTCTCTCTACCGGATTTAGAATGGGGGTATCCTGGAGAAGGTTTAATGATATCTCGGAAACTTGTCGGTTTAGATATCACGGTTCTTCCTTCTTCTTCCTCTTCCTCCTTCTCCTCCTCCTCCTCCTCCTCCTCCGACGAACAGAACAGTTCTGACTCTCGCTCTCCGCCACAAAAAGGCCGAGACGTCCGGTCGGCGGTTCCGCTTAGGGCGGTGCCGGCATCTGTTCAGCAGCCTATCACAACTCGGCCACTCATCCACAGCGACTAATCGCAATCGCGATGGGCGGGGCTTCGTGTCGGACGTTGACGGCGACGGGCAACGTGTAATAGCCTCGTAGCCCAGGAGTTATGAGGTTATGTTGTTGTTGTTGTTGTTGTTGTTGTTGTCAAGTTAGAATCCGAGGATGAGGTTTTCTTACATAAATCGCTGTAGCGTTTACGGAATAAGACCGAAGTTTTGCATATGCCACCTTGTGACGCAGCACTTTTTGGGGCTCAGAGGGTTAAAGTGCCTACTTGGCCCGACCCTCCTTATGATTGGTAAACCAGACACTTAACAACAACAACAAATAAACAAAGCAACACACATAATGGGTGCTATTATGTTATTAAGAGTTCGGGGGGGGGGGGGGGGGGGGGGGGTGGGGGGGGGGGGTTGATGCTGCGAGCAAAGAATACCAAGTCATATAATTATATACTAATACTAAGTCACATCACCACTGATCAAATTATATTCTTCAAATTATATTTATGGGTTTCGCCAAACACCGTCATCCAGAGCTTGAGCTGTATGAACATCATTTGCCTAATAAATCAGCATGACACAATAACATGACACTATTTTTTTTTTTTACATTAAAATGGCATAGGACTCCTGGGACACTAATTTGAAGAAAGATTGACATAATAAACGTGTACGACACACTTTAATGTGACCATATAAACAGGCCTCAACGTCGAAAAATACATACATCGGATCAGCCGAGACTCATTTTAATCCAATTTAATCATCATCATCATCATCATCATCATCATCATCATCCCTTCAATTCACATGTCTTCCATAAAAGCTGGAGGGTTCATCCTAGATGAGACACACTCTTCCTTTCACACCTTTTGAGCTGCTAATCCGTCTGCTGAAGTAGTTGGTTTAGGGGAAGCTCACGTGAACGCAGGAGGAGGATGCAAAACACTACGCAGACCGTAACCTGAGCTCAGGATCCACCTGGGGACAGAGGAGCTGTGACACACAAGCTTTATCTCCTGTGGTGCGTCAAAACACACGCACACAAAACACCGGGGCAAGAAATGATCACTGTTAGCTATCCCAAATAAAAAATACAAATAAATAAAAATAGGAGGGAACCAATGACACATTGTTTTGAAAGTGTAACTCGTTAAGCTGCTGAAGAACAGCGAATGATTGTGGACAAACCAGGCTAGGCTAAAACCTGATCTGGAGACACGTACATTATTTGCTCCTGTTTTCACTGCACATTCAGTCCCTTCACTTCTTTCCTAATTGTGTTATATTGCAATCGACCAAATAAGTGTTTTCCCGAGTCATTGTAGGACTTTCTAGGACAAGGTTGTCCCAAAGCCGCTCCTGTGTTGTCTTGGCTGTGTGCTTAAGCTTACGGTTAAGTAGGAAAGTAAACTTTCCACCCGGTCTGAGGTCCCGAGTGCTTTGGAACAGGTTTTTATTGAGGATATCACTGTGTTGTAGCTTTCCCACAATCCTGATCAGTTGCCCAGTCCCTGCTGCAGAGAAAACATCCCCAAAACACGACGCTGCCACCTCCAGGGGGAGTGGTTAAAACACCGGGCTGCTGATCAGAAGGACTGGGGTGTAATGTTTTGATTAGGGATTTTAGAGAACTGGCGGCGTTGCCATTGGCTCGGGGACAGTAATGGGTTTTTCCGCGTTGCTTTTCTTGTTCGTTTTTGTTTCGCTCGCTGCAGCTGTAGGGTGAAAAGGAGTGCAGTAAAAGTTCCTAATTATTATAAGTTATAATATGTTCCTATATTAGGGGGCACGGTGGCGTAGTGGTTAGCACGTTCGCCTCACACCACCAGGGTCCGGGTTCGATTCCCGTCTCGGCCATGTGTGTGTGGAGTTTGTACATGTTCTCCCCGTGCCTCAGGGGGCATTTCTCCGGGTTCCCTCCCCGGTCCAAGAACATGCACGGTAGGTTGATTGGCACCTTGTAAAATTGTCCCTAGTGTATGAATGTGAATGTGAGTGTGTACCCTGCAATGGGTTGGCATTCCATCCAGGGTGTATCCTGCCTTAATGCCCATAGACTCCTGAGATAGGCACCGTGACCCGAGGGAAGATTGGATAAAAGTGGTAGATGAATTAATGAATGTTCCTATCTTATTACCCCCCCAACCCCAATGCTGGGGGTGGAGTCAGAGTTCACATTCATCCCAGAGATGTTGAATAAGGGTCGAGATCAGGGTTCCGTTAGCAGCTGATCTTCCTCGCCAAAACATGCAAAGCACATGTGCATTTGTGCAAAGGGGCATTGTCATCATCCTGGAACAAGTTATATGGTATTTAATCTCAATTTTACCCCTGACCAGTAAAAAAAAAAAGTAAACACTAAATGGACATCGAACTATAATATTGCTTATTTTTTATTTATTTAAAAAATAATAATAATAAATTAATTTAGTCTCCATTTGCTGTCCGGCGTCCCAATACTTTTGCCCACAAGGCACAAAATCAGTATTTTCATTGGTTATTTTTTATTGGTCATTTCAAGTTGTATTTCCAAACCTGAATCCTTTTTTCACCATTTTTTTCCAATTTCCCCCCCCCGCCCCCCCCAAACGCTCTTTTATACCACAAACGACCGAATAAAAAACACTTTACTCGTTCACCCCAATGGCTCCGCCTCGATGTGGGTTTAATAGGATTCATTTGTACATTTTTAAACAGAAATATGTGCAACATTTTTTTTCCTCTTCCTTTCTGCCACAAACAGGCAATGTACAAGATTATTATCCCCTTATTACATACACAAAATAATCCAGTCATCTCTTTGAAGTACATGTTTACAGTACAGGTTTGCCCCGACCCCCCCCCCCCCCCACCCCCAACCCCAAAACCCACAAACAGACACACAAATGACAGTCTTGCATTAAGCCACAAGTTATAAAGTATGTGCCCTGCTTGTAATATTATAACAAACATGCGATTCAAAAGCAAAAGTTCGGGCTGCAGCTGTGATCATTGCTTGCTAAATGGTAATAACGTTTAAGGGGGAGGGACGTGGGGGGGGGATGGAAATATCGCCCAAATTAATGCGTCTTTAATGTCATATTAACAAGCTTGACATCGATATGAATCCGATTTGAAAAGGGAAAAAAGAGGGGGGGGGTTACGGGACGGATGCAGTGTTCTCATATTTTCATCGCTACATCATTCTCGTCCACGACACGGAGAAATCAAACACCATACGAGCTTTCAAAGAAAGACAGGCGGCAGATCACACCCCCCCCCCCACGCCCATGTGAAAGCGATCGGGATTGAGATTTCAGTCATACGTGTCGGTGTCGCAGTGATAACACTGTATATCCAAGAGGGCGAAAAAAAAGGAAGAAAAAAAGAAAAAAAAAGAAAAAAGGAAAAAAGAGGGGGGGGGCATTGCCCAAGTTAATATAATACTATCTATTCATTATACACTTTGTGAAAGACAAAGCGAACGTTGTAAGATGGAGTGGACTGGACAAAAAAATGTCACCGAACCAGAGTTTGCGTCTTCCTTTCAATAGGGGGCGGGTTTTTAGTTATTTATTTATTTATTTTTAAAATAAATAAACAGCCCGTGACGAGGTCTTATTGCACAACCGGCAGCTTTAACGTGGACAAATGCGTCTCCCGAATTAGCCGGATTGATCAAGATGTGCCGTTAAAAAACTCTGGATATGTTGATGCTTTATATACGTAGGGCGTCTTAATTAAACGCTGCAGCCGCCAGCGTTGCGCGTCACGCCCGGGTGGGCGGGGCCGCGACGGACGATAACAACCGGCGTTTCTTTCGGTTTCGCCGCGACATTTGGGTCCGACCTCGGGACGACGGAACCCATTACACCGTGAGGCCTGTTAGTGTAGGATTTATAATAATAATAATAATAATAATAATATAATAATAATAATAATAATAATAATAAAATAATAATAAAAGCGTGTGCTTAAAAGACGCAAAATGTAAGAAGATATCCGTCATCTGCTTTTTTCGCCGGGTGCAAAGGAAACCGCCTATAGAGAGAGAGAGAGAGAGAGAGAGATCCCTCCCAAAACAATGAAGGAATAAAAAGGGGCAACCCGTAAAAACAAACAACCCCTAACAGACCCCCCCTTTTTTTTACTTCTTGCTCCGCAGGCGCTTGGAGTGACGCGGCAGGTCCGGATTCTTGCAGCGCCGTTTGAGAGAGACGCCGGCTTCCTCCGCTGTGGTGCCCAGGCTGACTGAAGGAGCGGATGCGACGGCCACGGCACCGGCAGAGGAGGAGGAGGAGGAAGATGAGGAGGAGGAGGACGAGGAGGAGGGGGGGGGGTAGAGGGGATGGCCCGGGTCGCACTGGCGCCCACGGCGCTCTCCATGAGTTCGCGCAGCTTGTGCTCGAGCTCGGCGAGGCGCGCGTTCTGCTCGCCGATGACCTGCGTCTGCTCCAGCAGCTTCTGCTCCTGGTCCTGCAGCTGCTTCTGCTGCTCCAGCTGCTTGACGCGCACCTCCTGCATCTCGCGCCGCAGCGCCGTCATGGACGCCCCGTTCACCTTCACCTGCTGCTGCACCTTGGTCATCTCCGAGCGCGACGGCGCGTTTTTCGCCAGCAGCGTCATGGTGCTGAGAGAGCTCGACGGGCCGGCCACTGAGGGATGGTGGGGGGGCAGGAGGGGGTCATTTAGCTGTTATAACACTTTATAGTGGGAAAAATACTATCCAATACATTACCAGATTATTATTATTATTGCTACTACTAAAAACCCCAAAGAGTCTCCTACCCGGTGCGGATCCGATAAGGCGGCCGGACAGGTCAGCACCTGGGAGCTTCTTCTTAAGGATGGGGACGATCTTCTCGTCAAAGTACTCCATGGCCATGGACGAGATGTCCCGCAGCTCTTGAAGCACCTCGTGAGCCCTCTGCGGCGCTCGGGTCGAGTTCACGTAGCGTAACACTCGGTAGATTTCATCGATCACCTGAGAAAACAAGGGGTTCAATTGTTTTTAAGCAAAAACACACACACTAATATATATATATATATATATATATATATATATATATATATATATATATATATATATATATATATATATAGATATATATCTATATATATATATAGCTCAAACAGATCAGGTCTTGTAAGACTTAAGTCTATAAATCAGCGTCTGGGTGACGATAAATTCCAAACAGCTTTTAGAACTCGATCGCCTTCGTGTAAAACAATACTCGCCGTATCTTGTTATTTACTGATTTATTTATCTGTGCTAACAATAACCGTATAAGCAATAGGTTTTCATTTCGTCCATGGAAGAGGTGCACCATCTCTAGCGGCCAGATAAGCGTAATGACAGTAGGAGAACGCAATGAAATGATTCGTACTTTTATCAATCGAGCAATAACTTGTTCAATTGGTCACATCTGGACACACGGAATAAAAAAATTAACATGATTATCTATTATAATATCTAATAAGATGACAAAAAATGACATTTTCTTGAATCGGCACTTTGTTGTAACATTTATATATATATATATAATAGATATATATTTCTATATATATATATATATATATATATATATATATATATACATATATATATATATATAATATATATATATATACACATATATATATATACTATATATATATATATATATATATATATATACATACACACACACACACACACACACACACACACACACACATATTATGAAGGTCTTGGAGTTATCTTCTACTACCAATGCTCGTAAAAAATTTCACCGGATCCGCATCACAAATAATACCTTGGCAAGCAGACATCCCATAACCCCGGAATCTTGCGCAAATGAAACAAATGAGATAAATAATAGCAGGCACCTTGCCAGGTATGAAGCAGCACAGATTGGAGTCCACGTATTTCATGAAGGTCATATTGAGCAGGGAAAGGCGCGTTTCTACCGCCGCTAGGATGTCTGCGTGGCGAGCCAGGGAATGGTTCCTCCTCTCGGACTCGCGCCTAATGACAGAGCAGATGGTTAACGTCACACTGCTGGTCTTAGCAATAAATTATAAAAAGCAATAAAATTGCAGCGAAGGTCAGGTAACGTAGATAATCACTAGGATTGGCCTTTACTAATTAGAATAGTTCAATGTATGCGTTTCTGTGTGTGTGTGTGTGTGTGTGTGTGTGTGTGTGTGTGTGTGTGCATGATTAAAATGTGAATCAAATATTATAAAAGCTCTGTTAATTCAGGGTTTGATCTCACCTTGGTAGCTGGGCTTTGACTTGTTTTTGACAGAGGCTGTGATAACGCTCCACTTTGAGGAAACCTTGGTTAAGCATACGCTGGCAAATCATGTCCATGCGCTTACATACCTTAAAAAAGAAAAAAGAAAAGAAAAAAAAGAAAAGAAAAAAGTTGTTCAGCAACAGTTTTTAGAGATAAAATCCTTAATAGTAGGCTTTAAAGAAGAAATCATCATTAAAACATTGCAAATGTGTTATTTTATGTTTCATTACACAAACACACATATATATATATATATATATATATATATATATATATATATATATATATATATATATATATATATACTATAATATAAATGCAAAATTTAATCCAAAAATATTTCATTCATTCATTCATTCATCATCTCTACCTTCTAACCACGTTATACATTACTTTCTTCTACCGCTTTATCCGATCTTCCCTCGGGTCACGGGGAGTCTGTGTCTATCTCAGGCGTCTATGGGCATTAAGGCAGGATACACCCTGGATGGAATGCCAACCCATCGCAGGGCACACACACACACACACACACATTCATACACTAGGGACAATTTTCCAAGGTGCCTATCAACCTGCATGTTTTTGGACCGGGAGGAAACCTGGAAAACCCGGAGAAAAACCCCCTGAGGCACGGGGAGAACATGCAAACTCCACATACACATGGCTGAGACGGGAATCGAACCCGGACCCTGGCGGTGTGAGGCGAACGTGTTAACCACTAATCCACCGTGCCCCCAATGATTTTCAAGAAATCATTAACATCTATTGAGTTAAAAAAAAGAGAAATATTTGATAGACGTTTAAAACTTTCAAACAATAAACATTCTCAAAGCAGCTTTAGAGCGATAAACATGTTTATGTACTGTATATATTTAAGTTTAGTGCCTTTTTTTATCACCAAAGTGACTGAGCAAGCAAGAAAGTCCTTTTATAGCTATTGCTGTGGATAAAATAAAAAACAATCTCTGAGTGGATGGAAACACATGCTACGGTTTTACACCCCCCTGGGCTTTAATGCAACATCATAACAAATAACAACACATTTCACCATAATTTCTACAGGAGGAATCCGCACAGCACGCGGTCCCGCGTCGGCCAAAAAAATGGAACGTAATCTGTTTGTTTTGCAAATTTAAGAAAAAAAAATGAAACTTATAAAAAAGATGAGAGCTTTAAGGCCATTTATAACCCATGTTCATGGGCTTGTTGGAATCTGATCAGAGTGTAAACAATCTGAGTAAACAGTTTATAATGAACAGGGTTACGATGGATCTGGAGACTATTCAGGGACACGCCGGGTAGAAAAGCATCCGTATGCTGTACTTAGGGTCGATCATAGCACTACACACACACACACACACACACACACACACCGATTAGGACAGTGAATAATCAATGCAAACACATGGATTATACACTTATAAAAAGAATATGCAGTTTAAGTAGCTGTACTAAATGATACAATACTGTGGAAAAGTCTATTCATTTATTTATTGCAAAATTGTCACACTTTTTTTTTTGCCAGATCAACAAGTAAATATTACACGATGATACCCAGAGTAAATACAAAATACAATGGAATTTGGCCCCCACTTCTAGTATGAACAGCCTTCTTAAAAGTCATAAACACGACATCACGACATCAGATTTAAGTCCAGCCTTTGACTAGTCAACGGAAATACTTTCTCTCTCTTTTTTTTTTTTTGACCCATTCGGATGCAGACCCAAGTGTATTTCAGCTTTAGGTCCATGAAATGGATTTTTTTCTGTGAGCACAGCTTTTAATGTTCCATCAATTATGGCAAGTCCTGAAGCCCCAGACCATCACACTACCACCACCACCACCACGTTTTACTGTCTGTACTGTGTTAGACAAAACACCCACCTTCGAAAAGGTTTATGTCAACATTTATTTATATATATCTATATATATATATATATATATATATATATATATTTTTTTTTTTTTTTTTGTGCCAATTGTAAGGATAGTAATTGCATTCCTTATCAGAAGTTGTAACAGAAGTTGTAAATTTCCCTATGGGATGAATAATGTATCAATCCTATAAAATCCCTTAATTTCATCCATCTCTCTATTTTCACATAGAGCCAGGCAGGTTCAGGTTATTGACTCCCTTAATAAATGAAATTAGGTCCGGGTTTGATTCCCGTCTCGACCATGTGTGTGTGGAGTTTGCGCATGTTCTCCCCGGGTTCTCCGGTTTCCTCCCCCGGTCCAAAAACATGCACGGTAGGTTGATTTGCACCTTGGAAAATTGTCCCTAATGTATGAATGTGTGTGTGTGTGTCCTGAGATGGGATGGGTTGGCATTCCATCCATGGTGTATCTTGCCTTAACGCCCATAGACGCCTGAGATAGGTGACCCGAGGGAAGATCGGATATAGCGGTAGAAGATGAATGAATGAATGAATGAATGAAATGATCGTTTTCAATTGACAAGCAGAACGATTACAGATATGCAAAGAAAAACAACAGTGAATATAGGAAAGGGGTGAATCATTTTCACAAAGCACTGTATACAAACTAGGTCTCTGTCGGTGGAAATAAATAATAATAATAAAATAAAATCTTTAAGGCCACTAATATGTACTTTATGTCCGTGATCGGATCTGATGTGGGTGTAAACCGAACCCGGGAGGCGCACAGGAAACGGATTCTAATGCAGATGTTCCTCTAATAATGGTGTCACGCATCCGAGCCAGATGTTAGGTCCCGGTCAAACGGTGAGAGACACCCAGATGTTACAGACTGACACATTGATGACACGTCTCAGGAGATCTCTAGGTTTGGGTTAAACTGGTGTGTGAAGAACATGCAGTGCTACTGGTAGATGCATTCATGTAAACAAGGATTTGTTTATTCGGTAAACAGCATGCAGAACCGGTAACAGACAGTCATTCCGGTATTGGGATTTAATCTGCACGCTTGCTGAGACACTGTCAGTCTGACAGGAGAATGCGTTTTCACCCCCGCCACCCCCCAGCCTTTGTTTTTGTGTGTGTGTGTGGTGTGTGTGGTGTGTGCGTGTGTGTGTGTCTCTCCTCCATCCTCTGTCCTCCTTGTGTTGTAGTCAGCTCACCAGGCGCAGAAGACTAATCTCATCGTAGGACAGGAAATTTAAAATGGTCTCGATGGCCACGATGGGAAGGCCGAGCAGCGGGTTGTTCTGGTGCGGCTGATCCGGGGGTGGTGAGGGCAACCGGGGCGAAAGCGAGTCGCAATCGACAGACCCTCCACCTCCCTCTAGTCGCTCCACGATAGCCGCCATCTTCTCGTGATCAAGACGGGAGGAAGTGACGTCAAAAAGAAAGCAGGGGGGGAAAAAAACAAAAAAGCCGGCTGGAAGCGGGAGAGACGTGACTTCATGATTGTCCGCGGATTTTACTGTAAATAAGATAAAAATAATCATAACTGTGCAAAAGTTTGCATTTGTCATGGAAAAAATGCTGTATAATCATGAAAAATGGTATTCTGTCTCCGTCTATGCTCTATGTGTGTGTCTACATATACATATACATATACATATATATATATATATATATATATATATAGATATATATATATATATATACACATACATATATACCTAGTTTTGTATACAGTACTTGATGATTTGCCCCTTTTCTATATTCGCTGTTATTTTTTATATACAAAGAAAATATTCTTATATTTGTGTGTGTGTGTGGTGTGTATATATATATATATATATATAGTCAAGATTCTAGCACTTTATTTCTCATATATATATATATATATATAGATATATATATATATATACACACACACACACACACACACACACACACACACACACACACACCGGAGGATGTATATAGAGTACATTTTTATGTAAACCAAAATGAGCATTTGCATTTATTTAATTTACAACAAAAATGAAACAAACAGAAAAAAAAACAACCATTACTGAGAAGGATTCTCAGATCGTTTCGGATGTTCTTTTGTCTTTAGATGTCATTTTTATCAGTCTTATTATAATGCTTTATTGCAATTATTATACATGTATTATATTATTTTTACGCCCGACGATACTTCAAGTTGACCGTACGACGGCGTACACGTTGCCTTGACAACAGGTGTCGCTTCCATTCATTAGCGGATTTGTCGGAATTTGCCGTGCCAATCAAATGTGATGACGTCACATGAAAGGCGGGGATTAAGGAGATTCATTTACAATGACTTCTTCCCGATACTCTGCTATTTTTAAGTTTTAAATTTTTATATTAATATAATATATATTATAAAAAAAATATATATATATATATATATATGAATATAAATCAACACCAGCCACAAACTATACTATACTATACTGTTTTTTTATTTAAAAAAATAAGTAACAGTTTAATGTTTAACAGTGTGTGTCATAGACATGTAATTGTATCTTAAGCACGTTGCTCTGTGTTTGGACATTCGGTGTCACCTAGATGAGTCGGGTTCCTCTCAAGGTTTCTTCTTTATTCCATCGAGTTTTTGCCTTGCCACAGTCGCCACCGCCTTGCTCATAAAAGAAACATTTACACTTATAAGAACGATCCTTTTTGTAAATTATTATTCTTACTGCATTAACTGTGTAAAGCTGCTTTGAGATGAGGTCCACTATTCAAAGCGCCATACAAATAAAATAAAATACAATGTTTGATAATGAAGGGCCTATATTTTGCATCAACATTGATACAAAGGCAAATAATTCATACTAAGACAAATAGAACAGCCTTTATTTTGTCACATAAATATTACAGCACCGTGAAATTCTTTCTTCGCATATCCCAGCTTGTTGTTGGTAGCTGGAGTCAGAGCGCAGGGTCGGCCATGATACGGCGCCCCCCGGAGCACAGAGGGGACGGCTGCTTGGCGATACCGGGGATCCACCCCAGATCTTCCGATCAGCAGCCCAGCCCCAGAACCACTGAACTACTGAGCTTTTTCACTAATCAATCAATTGAGGCACTCGATTTAATCGAAGACAAAGTAACGGAGGTCAAACGATTTCTAAAAATGTTTAATGGCCTTTTCTTGTTATTCGTGTATACGGTATTTACACAAATCATGTGTTGATTGGCTTATCTTCTGACAGACTGTCTCAGGGACTCGTACATGAGTCGGTCCTGTAAAGCAAAATGAAAAACGAGCAAGGTTTTAAATAAATAAATGACTACCAATAGTAGTACTAGCAATAACAGTCCTGATAATGCATACACATGCCTAAGCCATCTGACATACACACAGGGTAGGTACAGAACGTTCTCATATGCGACGTTTCTTCATCTGTAATGCTCTCGTGTTCAGTGCACTCACCTTTTTGGATACGGACGGGCGCACTTTCATGAAGGCCTCTTCGAAGTTTTGCCTGCTCACGCGTATTTTAAAGCCGGAGGAAAACGAATGCTCTGTGTTGAAGGAATATTAAATAGGCAAACTGTAACTATAAGGCAGTATGTAGTCTTCGACACACACTCACATTCACACACTAGGGACAATTTTCCAAGGTGCCAATCAACCTACCGTGCATGTTTTTGGACCGGGGGAGGAAACCGGAGAACCGGAGAAAAACCCCCTGAGGCACGGGGAGAACATGCAAACTCCACACACTCGTGGCCGAGACGGGACTCGAACCCACAACCCTGGAGGTGTAAGGCGAACGTGCTACCCACTAAGCCCATTTTGCGACAGAAATTTCTCAATTCCGCACTCTAGAGGCGCAGATCGCAGGTAACATAGTCACATGCATTGTAGGAGATTGTCAATGCACGCCTTAAAGCAGCCGAGCCTTATTTTAAGCCAATCATGCGCCTTTTAAACTCTTGCGGGCCTCGTTAGAAATGACGTGCCGGGCCACATTCGGCCGTTGGGCATTGGTAGACTATTAGAGCAGGAATGTGAGCTCGATAAAATATATATATATAACGCATAAGCAAAAATAAAGCAAAACAGCTTTTACCAAAGGAGGCAAAAGTGTGGAGAAGGAAAGGATCTTCTCAGGATCCAAAATGTACAAGTGAAATTCTGCTCCTTCATCCATACAACGCTCCAATATTTTTGAGACTGGCGGGCTGTTCCTCATTCGTACTCATTAAAGGGGGCAACATGTAATTGTGCAGCATGTAGAGGTGCGTTTTACCTGTGGGTGCTGTGTGAGAGTTTAGGTGGGCTCTCAAAGCGTTAACGGAAGCCTCTCTTACTAGCGCCGACAAGTCTGCTCCACTACACACACACACACACACACACACACACACACACAACACACACACATAAATAAAACACCTCAATATGTACAGCAATCGCAATAAGCTCCGTCGATTTATTCGTGCAAGTTTATGACGCTCACGTGAAACAGTCACAGCGTTCGTCGTGGGCAATTTCCTCCAAGCTTACGTCTTCGTCCAGCTCGGGCCGAGTTCCTCCCTGTGGATTAATGAATCACAGTCATTCGACTTGTTCTGCACGAGCGGCAAATAAACGTTAAACAGAGAAACTCGCCTTCGTTATTGTAACTAATATGGCGTGTCTGTCTGGTGGGGGAGGCAGACCCACGTACAGAGTTTTGTCCAGACGTCCTGGTCTAAGGACTGCCGGATCAATGATGTCTGAGAAAAAAAAAGTGATCATATATATATATATATATATATGTATGTATATATATGCAATGAATTGATTTTTTTCTTACCTGGACGATTAGTGGCTGCCATGATGAACACCTGGCGGCGCGTCTCCAAGCCGTCCATCTCCGTCAGGAGCTGGTTCACCACGCGGACGCTGGCTCCAGACTGACAATGCAATCAAAAGCCATACGGCTCTTTATTTATTTTTTATTTTATTTTTTTTACACAAACCTATTGTTATTGCTATTGTTTTATTACTTTGCAATGTCAAAGACAGTCCACTAAAACGGTCCCACTATTTCCACTGACAAAGTGTTTCTGTGATATTTGCATCATCGTCTTGATAAATAATAACGCTGCTAGTGTCCGGGTTCGATTCCCGTTTCGGCCATGTGTGTGTGGAGTTTGCATGTTCTCCCCATGCCTCGGGGGTTTTTCTCCGGGTTCTCCGGTTTCCTCCCGGTCCAAAAACACGCACGGTAGGTTGATTGGCACTTTGGAAAATTGTTCCTAGTGTGTGAATGTGAGTGAATGTGTGTGTGTGCAATGGGTTGGTATTCCATCCAGGGTGGATCCTGCCTTAATGCCCATAGACGCCTGAGATAGGCCCTAGACCCGAGGGATAAAGAGGTAGAAGATGAATGAATGAAGATTCGGGGAATGAAGAGCGTCGTCATTGCTGTTGTTTATCTCCGTCCTTAAGCCAAGAATAGAAATTCAACGCTAATATTTCTTCAAACAGAGCTGAGCAACAACAATAACAACAACAAAAATCCCCACATATGCATGTTTTTCACACTAAAGCCTATAGACCCCTGAAGATGTTTGTATTGCAGTTGTACGCATGTTATATATATGTATATATATATATATATATATATATATATATATATATATATATATATATATATATATATATATATATATATATATACAGTATACGCGATAAATTTATCTTTGCGTGACAGCCAGCATTATCCTCATTACCTCGTGGTCAGAACGTCGGGGGCAAAGGGCGTCGACTTCGTCGAAAAAGATGACACACGGTGCGGAGTTTTTCCCTCTCTGGAACAACTGGCGAACTGCTCTCTCACTTTCACCGACGTACTGCACAATGACATTTCACAACACAAAGAAGTCACGACAAAGTGCCAGAATCAGTTAATATGCACCAAACGTTTGGACATTTTATTTAATTTCCATGACTTTGATGTTTATAATGGAGATTCTCACCGAAGGGACCAAAACTATGAATGAACTATGAATAATTATCCGGGTTCGATTACCGTCTCGGCCATGTGTGTGTGGAGTTTGCATGTTCTCCCCGTGCCTCACGGGGTTTTTTCTCCGGGTTCTCCGGGTTTCCTCCCCCGGTCCAAAAACATGCACGTAGGTTGATTGGCCACTTTGGAAAATTGTCCCTAGTGTATGAATGTGTGTGTGTGTGTGTGTGCCCTGCGATGGGTTGGCATTCCATACCAGGGTGTATCCTGCCTTAATGCCCATAGACGCCTGAGATAGATACAGACTCCCCGTGACCCGAGGGAAGATCGGATAAAGCGCTAAAGCGCTAGAAGATGAATGAATGAATGAATGAATAATATATTGGGATATATTATTATGAGGACATTATGAGAAACTCACCATATTCAGTAACTCGGGGCCCTTGACGGATATGAAGTTTAAACCGGACTCATTGGCGACAGCCTGTAATAAGGCACAGAGAAGGTTAGTGCCAAGCAACACACACACACACACACACACACACACACACACACACACACACACACACACACACACACACACTATGTTCATCCTTCAGGCACTTTCAGGTTTTTTTTCCTACTTGATGATGTCATTACTGAGAAGTCAAGAGACAACAGGGGTGTACTTTGGCAAGAAGGGTCTTTCCACAGCCTGGGGGTCCAGCAAGCAACACTCCTGCAGGGGCGTTCAATCCCAACGATTTGAATTGCTCTGGGTGTCGTACAGGTGCCTGTACACACACACACACACACACACACACACACACACACACACACACAAACACACAGGTTAACGTTTACAGTATATCTGGCAGACGTCCTTATCCAAAGCGGATTACAACTGAGCAATCGAGGGTTTAAGAGCCTTGCTCAAGGGCCCACTAGTGGCAGTGGTGGTGGGGTTTGAACCCGTGATCTTCCGATCCATAGGTCAACACCTCATACCACCTCCCTCTTAACAAATAAGTGTCACCGATGCAACGCATTACCCGACTCTATGTAAATTACCAAGATGGCCATGGCGAGTTCTTCGCGGACATCTTGCAGCGCGCCGATATCGTCCCAGGTGACGTCGGGTACCGTGGCGAAGCCTTCGCGCTTGGCGGACGGTTGCACCCGCGCGAGCGACGCCCGGAAGTCGTCCATGACGATGCAGAGATCAGCGAGCTGATCCTCGCTCAGGGACTTGCTGTGGTGCAGGAGAGAAAGCAGCTGTTCTAGCTCCACCTGCTGGTGGACATGGAAACACTCAGCGAAAAAAAAATCTTCATTTAATTGATCATTTTAATAATAATAATTTCATTTTTTGTTTTGCTAATTTGCTCTTTGGATCTCGAATGAAGTTCTTTGCAAAAATCATCCTGGGAGGAGGGAGGAGGGAGGGGGGGTGGCTCAGTGGTCTAAGCTCAGCGCTGGGCTGCCGATCGGACGATCCGGGTTCGAGCCATAGTATCGCCCTGTGCTTTAATGTATACGTGACGAAATAAAGGCTATTATATTCTTCTTCTCTCCTGAGAAGACCATGTCCATAAAATAAATAAATAAACAGGGGCACGCTGGCTTAGTGGTTAGCACGTTCGCCTCACACCATCAGGATCCGGGTTCGATTCCCATCTCGGCCATGTGTGTGTGGAGTTTGCATGTTCTCCCCGTGTCTCAGGGGGTTTTCCTCCGGGTTCTGTGGTTTCCTCCCCGGTCCAAAAAACATGCACGGGAGGTTGATTGGCACCTTGGAAAATTGTCCCTAGTGTATGAATGTGTGTGTGTGTGTGTGATGGGTTGGCATTCCATCCAGGGGGGATCCTGCCACTAACTTTCTCATGGGCATCGGTGGCATCCTGACCCTCTGTGCTGGTGCTCGGCTGCTGCAGCAGGACCCGGTTGACAGCGGTTATCGCTGCCTCGCGGCACAGCGCCATCAGGTCCGCGCCCACGTACCCAGGGGTGAGCCGTGCCAGCTGACTGTAGTCGAAGTCGGGCGACAGCTTCAGTTTCCGACAAAGAGTACGCAAAATTCTGAAAGTAGAACGTATCGTTTACGATTTAAAGCTTTCAAGACAATTTATCGTTGACGGAGGCGTCGGTGCGCCGTACTTGAGCCGCGCTCCTTCGTCTGGTATACCCAGGCAGATTTCTCGATCAAAGCGGCCTGCCCTCCTCAAAGCCGGGTCCAGAGAATCAGGTCGGTTGGTGGCTCCGATAACCACCACCTGTGCTGAGACGTGTATGGAATTAAGGTCTGCAAAGGAAAATAAATAAATAAATAAGTAAATAAATAAATAGAGAGGCGGAATTTGATCACAACAATCATTCATTCATCTTCTACCGCTTTATCCGATCTTCCCTCGGGTCACGGGGAGTCTGTGCCTATCTCAGGCGTCTATGGGCATTAAGGCAGGATACACCCTGAATGGAATGCCAACCCATCGCAGGACACACACACACACACACACACACACACACACACACACACACACACACATTCACACACATTCATTCACTAGGGACAATTTTTCCAAGGTGCCAATCAACCTAGCGTGCATGTTTTTGGACCGGGAAGGAAACCGGAGAACCCGGAGAAAAACCCCCCGAGGCACGGGGAGAACATGCAAATTTCACACACACATGGTCGAGACGGGAATCGAACCCGGACCCTGGAGGTACTTGAATACGTACCATCCATACAGGTGAGTAGCTGAGCAACAATCCGTCTCTCCATGTCTTTAGAGGCCACCTCTCTCTTTGGCGCGATGGTGTCAATTTCATCAATGAACAAAACGCAAGGCGCGCTGCACTGTACCGGACAGAAACGCAATACAGAACCAATAGGATGGAAACAAATGCGGAATTGAAAGTGATTTGCAAAATGTCTCATAAAGCCATATTTTATTGACAAGAGAAAATGTATTTCTGTAAAGCTGTTTTTCTCTGTGCGGATTCAAGTCCTTCTAAAGAATAACATAGAACGTTTAAGTGTGCTTAAAAGTGCACTTACCACAGCGTGCTCAAACAGTTCACGAAGTTTCTGCTCAGATTCCCCTGAAATCCCGGACACCAGCTCTGGAGCAGAAGTTTTCAAAATGGGCAAATCCATTTCCTACAAGAGAAATACAGAAATCTCAATGATCCCATATTCGAGTCATTTTCTGCATATCAAGATGCACAAGAAAAAGAAGGGAGTAATGCGGGGGACACGGTCCGTGTGTGTGTGTGTGTGTGTGTGTGTGTGTGTGTGTGTGTGGAGTTTCAGCATGTTCTCCCCATGCCTCAGAGGGTTTTTCTCCGGGTTGTCCGGTTTCCTCCCCCGGTCCAAAAACATGCACGGTAGGTAGATTGGCACCTTGGAAAATTGTCCCTAGTGTATCAATGTGTGTGTGAATGTGTGTGTGTGTGTGTGCCCTGCGATGGGTTGGCATTCCATCCAGGGTGTATCCTGCCTTAATGCCCATAGACGCCTGAGATAGACACAGGCTCCCCGTGACCCGAGGGAAGATCGGATAAAGTGTTGGAAGATGAATGAATGATAACTGTAATGCACTGTATACAAACATTCAGCCTCTGTTATATATGCATTATAATGATTCGCAAAGTCATAGTTATGCTGAACATCATAGGCACGCCCACAAAATTCCATAAAAGGTAACGCACATAGAGAACTAAAACTATGTAACAAATAGTTAAGCATGTATTTTCTGTTATGTAAATATATATATATATATATATATATATATATATATATGATATCCACATAGATATTATGCACACAATTTTCATACTTATAGCCGTTTTACAAAAACATTATTAACATTACAGCCCTCAGAAATGTCGCCTATCCAAGTCATCGTCTGGTCCACATGTGGGAAAACACCTGAAGGAGACTTACACCAGCGACAAACAGCCTGGGCGAGGAGGGTTTTCCCACAGCCGGGTGGCCCGTGCAGGAGGAAACCTCGCGGAGGCACCACCCCGAGCTGCTGGTACAATTCCGGGGGTGACGCACGTGGATCAGCAATTTACATAACTCCTAAAGACAAGCCAGAAAAGAACGACATGATATGAGCCAGGACATGTATATGTCCTCCACCTTTACACAAAATACTTATAGTAAATTAGAGTGTTTACTATATTACTTATAGTAGTTCTCTCACGTTTTTTATATATATATATATATATATATATAATATATATATATATATATATATATATATATATATATATATATATATATAATAAATGGTTTTTCAACGGTCAAATGATCTTACATTAATGGAAAAATAATAGTTTATTTTGTGAACAAATGATATAAATTAAATAGTGGCACGGCTATACGTTTTTAAACCGTACCCGCAGAGTTTCTTCTTCGTTACCGCCGACGTCTTCAAACTTCACGGGGGATTGATTGCTGTAGGTCAGGAAGTTTGGTCCGGGCTTCAACAAACGAATGAAAAAATTTTTTTTTAATACTCTCTCTCTCTCTATATGTCTATATCTATATATCTATACTATCTATCTATATGTATATATATATTATATATTATATATATATATATATATATATGATATATATAGATAGATAGATAGATAGATAGATATAGATAGATATAGATATATAAAATAAGAATTAAAACCTTTTTTCCCCATGATGCTTTGCTCGACGTCGGCGTCTACGTCGTTACTTTCCCTTTCTCTCCGGACTTTTCTTTTTTCGCTTTTCTTCCTCTTCGCGGGCTTCTTTTCCGCCTCCAGCACTGACACACCGTCCTCTTTCTTCTTAAAACGCACACAAAAAAAAGCACACGATGAACAAAATCGTGCACTCTTTTACGATACACAAAAACACACACTTAAACAGACTGATTTAATCGCTTTCGCCTTGCGAATATCCGTGACATAAATACACACATGCACAGGTACCGAACACACACACACAAGATATGAATACTAGCAAAAACCCACAATGACTGCAGGCCTCTCAGGCTCCTCGCACAGATCAATCAGGATGCTTTCCTGATCCTTCCTCCCCGTCTTATCGATGAACCAGCCGCCCGCAGACACAGTAGTGGTGGAAGGACGGGCGCTATTTCTACCGCCTCCTTCGGCTGATGCGCCCTTCCGAGGATTTGGACTGCTGGTGCCGGGCTCTGTCGTAGCCGCCCCGTTTTCCGGGTTCCCCTTACAGTACAGGGACATCAGCGAGTTGTTCATGTGATTAGGGTTCTATTAACAGGGTAAGAAACATCCGTGCCATCAGTCGAACTGTAATAACAAGGTAAAATACATACATACATAACATAATACTATTAATAATATTGTCAATTCACCGAACCTCGAGAGGATTTATTGGCGGAACAAAGCAGGTAAACGAGGTGACGGTAAATAGACCGTATACAAAAAAAATGTATATGTATATAAATATATATATATATAGTACTATATATATATATATATATATATATATATATATATAGATATATATATATATAGATATATATTAGTTGATATATATATGTATATATATATAATATATATATATATATATATATATATATATATATATATCGGTTTTTATTAAATGACGCAACTCACCTCATTTTCAGAGATTTCTCCTTCGCTGTCTGTGCTGTCACTCAACGCATTGCTGTCCTCACTGTTTACAGAAAATAAATAAATAAATACCAGAAAGACACTGGTTACATGTAACGCCATTACCAAGAGTGCCTCTACAAGAGACTATGTAACGCTTAAAACGTGTTTGTTAACAGTTTATAACAGCAGATTAGACCGTAGCATAGGCCTTTAGTCACATGACACCGGTTCAAACTAAAGCGAGTCATGTTTACATACACAATGGGTTCGATTCCCGTCTCGGCCATGTGTGTGTGGAGTTTGCATGTTCTCCCCGTGCCTCAGGGGGTTTTTCTCCGGGTTCTCCGGTTTCCTCCCCGGTGCAAAAACATGCACGGTAGGTTGATTGGCACCTTGGAAAATTGTCCCTAGTGTGTGAATGTGTGTGTGTGTACACCTAGGGTGTATCCTGCCTTAATGCCCATAGACGCCTGAGATAGGCACAGACTCCCCGTGACCCGAAGGAAGATCGGATAAAGCGGTAGATGATGAATGAATGAATGAATGTTTACATTGAATGACTGTTTACATAAACTGGTGTTGGAGCCGACGTCGTTATGACCATCTATAAAGCACATTTTTACCCCTCGTCCTCTTTAATTCTTGCTCTTTTTGCCAAGTGTTTGTCTTCCAGTGCTGCCAGTCCCGACTCGTTACTTATGGCTGTGTACACTATATTAAAACACACACACACACACACAGATACAATACAATAAGGAAAAAAGACCCTTCCATTTACAATTCTTCATACAGAAATAAAAAAACAACTGTGGTAAAATCATGGTAAAAACACAGCTGAATTGAATCCACCTTAACGGGGGTGGATTCTATTCACCTTTTTCCACTTGGATCCTGAAAGCCGTTTTGTTCCTTCTGCCATAATCTAGTCTGTTAAATGAAAAACAACAACAATAATAATAAAATCGTTAAGACACGATTAAATCACTCTGATGACTCTCGTAGGGACGCGACGGTTAAGGACGACTCACCGGTACTGCCGCTGAAGTTCCGCAGCCATTTCAGCAACATCGACGTATTGCCTGTTGCTGGATTTCAGATACTGCACGAGACGGAAAGAGGAAAGATGGGTTTATTCGTTCCATCGAACCTATTCGACAGTGTTTTACTTTAATTACAGAGACGCCGCATGATTTCCCATCCCATCACATCGCCCTTATCCAGAGCGACTTACAAACCAGCGATCGAGGGGTTAAGGGCCTTGCTCAAGGGCACCACTAGTGGCAGGTTGAAGGTGGTGGGTTTTGAACATGTGATCTTCCGGCACTTTATACCACTGGGCTACACCACCTCCCAAAATCCTAGCTATGATAGGACACACTGGCAAGTAACACGGCGGAGGTGGGTATCGAACCCACAACCCTTGAAATTATTTTGTTACTTAGAAAATAAACGTAACAGGAGCTCATTACAGTTACCGAGAGAGCGAGAGAGAGAGAGAGAGACGAGAGAGAGAGAGAGAGAGAGAGAGAGAGAGAGAGAGAGAGAGAGAGAGAGAGAGAGAGAGAGAGAGAGAGAGAGAAACGTGTAATTAAATGACAGTTACTTATGAAATATGTGCAAGATTACAAACAGGGTTACATCTGACCAATTTACACGACGGCACGATTTTGGATTCGATACGTTACCTTAAAGCGCCACCTAGTGGACAAATGAAGGTAGTTCTATTAAGTCAGTGAAAAGTTACACGACTTATTACATTTACAATATGGACATTTGTAATATCTGTAATCTATTACATTTCCAAGGTAACCTTCGCAACATGTAGATAGATAGATAGATAGATAGATAGATAGATAGATAGATAGATAGATAGATAGATAGATAGATAGATAGATAGATAGATAGATAACGAGTAAACAAGTTCACGGGAAAATAAGAAAAGAAAAAATACATTTTATATATATATATATATATATATTTATTTATTTGTTTGTTTGTTTGTTTTATATATCACATGTATTAGATATTATATAAATATTTTCCAACTCACTTGCTCAGCTCTCTGTTTGAGTCGCTGGTCCACGTAACCACCACTTCTGCCCTTCATAATGACCCTTTATTAATCCTTTATGAATGTCGAAATTAATCAAATGTATATTCTTTTATAATTATTTTATATCGTACACTGTACGCATGGGAGCAGCCATGTGCAAAACTTCTTCACTTGTATTTAAAAAGCATGTAGAATAAGATATAAAGGTACACACTGCCCCCTGCTGTACTGGAAATCATTGCAACTGCTGCCACCTAGTGGTAGAAACACAACAACAACACCCTACAATGGCTCTTATTTCTGCATTAAAGTTGTTTTCCATCATTTTTTAATGCCACACAAACAATAAATATCAAACAGAAACATTAATAGATATCAAACAGGAACTCGAACGTTGTCATGAATAAGAAAGGCAACGAAAAACCACTATTTTTTGTGTATAAGGTATTTTATTAACAAAACAAATGACAAAAAATTAAAACAACATATGATCAAAATTCACATTGCGCATTTCTAATAACATGACTTTCTTCAAAAATCCTTTAAAAAATAATCTTGAATAAATAAAAATAATTTTTAAAAAAATCATATTTTTCCAGGTATAGGAAAACCCACCTATAGTAATCTCATAGAAGGAAGTATTTATGTCGCCCTCTGGTGGCCGTTGTGCGCTGCTACACTCATTATAAAAAACATATATGCTGGACGTACTGTACTTTCTGCATCTAAATCATTCATCATACATATAAGTTTATCCAGTTATGAGCACTATTATTTCTATTTTAAAAAATGCGAAAAAAATAAAATATTCAGGAAGCGACTCAAAGAAGAAGAGAAGGAAAAAAAAGTGCAGATTCTGAATAAAATATAGCAATATAGAGGTAAGAATGTTAATTACATTAAAATAGCTTTCATTTCCTTTCTTCCTTTTATTTTATTTCACTTTTTTTTCTTGAAACAATTGCACTGGACTAAAAATGCACGCACTGTGGCCTCTAGAGGGCGCAAATAAGACGCCTGACCGTGGAGAAAGGCGCTGTTCAAAGTCCAACCTAATTAAAACCTTCTTGAGGACTACAGTGGGGGTTTAATGCCATCATCATTAATAATGATGTTTCTGTGTATTCGTCATTTGATGTAGTCATTGAGGACCAACAAAGCCTGGTCCAGCCATGATGTAATCTTTATAACACACGTTCAGCTAGATAATAGTCTTATTTGCATAATTTATTTGGTATCGTTCAAGTTTTGTCTAATAAATATCGCCAAATAAACAAGTAAAAATACTCGTGGTGGTTTATTGGTTAGAACATTCGCCTCACACCGTCAGGGTCCGGGTTCGAGTCCCGTCTCGGCCATGTGTGTGTGTGTGTGTGTGTGGAGCATGTTCTCCCCGTGCATCAGGGGGTTTTTCTCCAGGTTCTCCAGTTTCCTCCCCGGTCCAAAAACATGCATGGTAGATTTTTTTATTTATTTATTTGTTTATTTATTTGTAGGCGTTCCTGGACAGTGAGAAGGTATTTTCGTTGTTTGTTGGAAAGAGACAGGGGGCCTTCAGCCGTCGTTGGAAGATGCGCCAGTGTTTCTGTTGTTCATTCCACCACCTTGGTGCCAGAACAGAGAAGAGCCTCGAGCCTGATCTTACCTCTTACCCTGAGACAAGGTGGAACCGGTCAAGCAGTGCCAGACATACAGGCAGTTCATTGAATCCAGATGATTCGATTCCCGTCTCGACCATGTGTGTGTGTGGAGTTTGCATGTCCCCCCCCCCTCCCTGTTCCTCAGGGGGTTTTTCTCCGGGTTCTCCGGTTTCCTCCCCGGTACAGAAACATGCACGGTAGGTTGATTGGCACCTTGGAAAATTGTCCCTAGTGTGTCAATCGGATAAAAGTGGTAGAAGATGAACGAATGAATAAATATAGTGATTCTGGTCATTTTAAGGCCAGTCGAGGAGGTTTTTCGGACCCTCGCAGCCCATCAATGCCTCGTTTATTGCGTGGAATAAAAGAAACGCGCGTGTGTGTGTGTGTGTGTGTGTGTGTGTGTGTGTGTGTGTGTGTGTGTGTGTGTGTGTGTGTGATTTTCTCAGACAATACATGCGTCCAAACATTTTGACTGTAAAATGCCCAGAACGCCATTCTCGGGGAAAGCACGTGTTGTTAAATAGTATATAGTGCAGGCCACATAGAGATGAGTAACGAAAAGGTTGCCCAAATTCTTTGTGTATGTACAAAGAGTAAATGATGTTTTCTAACCACAAACAAACAAACAAACAGACAAACAAACACGAATGCGTATTGGCCCGCGTGGAAGAATGAATTCGCGTGCACGAGCGGCCGTGACGCGAGCGAAGGGGCGGGGTATACGCGTAGAAAATGGCGAGCTCGTGCAAGCGGCGGTTTTGTTACGGCGGTAGCGGCGGTAACAGCAGCGACAAGCGCGGAGCTTCGCACGGTTCGGATTCGTGGCGGTCCAAACTCGTCGAATGTGTCGGTAAGACGGCTTTTTTTCTTGGACGCGTCACCTTCGCGTGAGGCGTCGCTTTGTGTTCGGAGCGGCTTTATTGTGTGTTTGTGTGTTGTTGATAGTTCAGACCGGGATGTTATTCGTGCTAACGGGGCTAAAACCAACCGTCAACACCAGTGTTTGTTTGTTTGTTTGTTTTGTTTTGTTCTCTTGGAATGTTTCTGCTAATGTGTTGGGGAGTGTTTTTGGTCGGAGCCGCCCGGTGTTTCTTTGTGGTGGTGTTGTTGTTGTTGTTGTTGTTTTTATTTTGGTCTGCCTTTTGGGTAAAGTTGCTTGTAAATGGTAAAGTTCCTGTGCAGGAAGCTAGCTAGCCACTTAGCTCGTTCGCGCGTGCATGAATGCGTACGTGTGTGTGTGTGTGTGTGTGTGTGTGTGTGTGTGTGTTTACCCGAGTCTCTAGCCTTGGATGTGATGTGCTGCACACCAGTGTGAAATGTAGAGTAAGGCTAATAAGTGCACTTTGGTATAGAGTGGAGGAGGGGATGGCTTTTTTTTTTTTTTTTTTTTTTTTAAACATACACACTCGTTCTTACTATAAAATAGTACATATTTTGTGTTGTGCATGTTAGAACCAGAACCCTCTTCATTCATTCATTCATTCGTTGGGTTGCATGGTCAAAGAATGTCAATGGTGTGCTGTTGCTATAGAAATATGACGCACTGGGACATAAATAAAGATGGACATTTTACAGACCCAGTACAAATTAATGATATATGTCCATGTAATGTTGGTGATTATGGAGGTGTTACGCATTGAAGTGCATATTTAATATAAATGGGCATGGAAACATTCAAGGAGGTACGGCCCGGATTCGATTCCCGTCTCGGCCATGTGTGTGTGGAGTTTGCATGTTCTCCCTGTGCCTCGGGGATGTGTGTGTGGGGGGGTTTCTCCGGTTTCCTCCCCCGGTACAAAAACATGCACGGTAGGTGTATTGGCACCTTGGAAAATTGTCCCTAGTGTATGAGTGTGTGTGTGAGTGCGTGTGTGTGTCCTGCGATTGGTTGGCATTCCACCCAGGGTGTATCCTGCATTAATGCCCATAGACACCTGAGATAGGCACAGACTCGCCGTGACCCGAGGGAAGATCGGATAAAGCGCTAGAAGATGAATGAATGAATGAATGGAAACTTTCATGTTTCACCACACCTCTCCCCAAATCTAAAAGTTAGGAAACAAATGTTAGGAAACGCGTACATGGACAAGAATCAGCTTTATCGACCAAGTATGCCTGTGTATATACTGTAATTGCTTCCGGTTTAACGTAAACAAACCTCGATGGACTAATATAAGCAGAAGAGAAGGACATAGACATTGGCCAGTGACTGAATGTTATGAATTACTACTCGTTGTGATTTTTGTCTGTATTTTTGAGTGCCACCAATATTGACATACTTAAATATTTTAAGTATGTCAATACATTAATAAACCAGATTCTGATGTTGCATAATAGTGCAGTGATTGTTAATGAAATGCATGATATGGTTACTATTGGACAATAACACAAGTGTGTGTGTGTGTGTCATTAGAAAGTGACATAATGAAGTCTCATAATCCATGAGCATGGACAGACAATTCCCCTCCGGCCTGTTCTCTTCCATGGGTTGTGTACAGGTCTGCTGACCTAAATAACTAACCTGACCTATCTAAACTGTAGTTGGTGCTTGTTTGTGTGGCAGAGCTAAACCAAGGGTTAAGGACTCGAGGACTCTGCAGGACTCTCAACTTTGGAGTCCAAAGACATAACCATTGTGTTATCACTTGTTTTACTTTTCCATTGGTGGTTGTTTACTTGAGTTATAGTGGAATCTGGTACATGTTAGTTACTTGGTAGATTGGCATGGATGTAGCCTTGTCCTATTTTATTTAAACCCGGGTGAGAGGGCTGTGTGTGTGTGTGTGTGTGTGTGTGTGTGTGAAACGTCTGCACATGCCATAATCTTGGTTGTCATTTTTGAAAGTCAGCAAATCTTTACATATTTTAACAATCGAAAAGCTTTGCATTTTAAGTTTTTTTCCCCCCCAATTCTCTAAACACACATGGTGTTGAATTAATACAGAACATTAGCTTTAGACATCTGCTCATCTGGCTTATCTATTTATTATTAAAAAAATAAATAGTGCATATTTGAAAATCGTTTTAATAGAGAAACCAGAGCTATTTACTGAGAAACTAATTACAAACCCCTAATAACAATCCTTCTGCATTGATGGTTGCGAGAGAGGGAGTGAATTTAAACTGAATCAAGCCCAAATGTCATTTCTGGGGTGAAAACTTGGCTTCCTCTTGACTCTCAGAGCTTAAAGAGGGTTAAAAAAAAAAGCCTAGTCTCTAAAGCATTCAATCTGTCTCTTTGTTTTCCTCTTAGGATTCAAACATGGGAATTTTCTATCGTAGAAATGCCTGTAGAACGCGCCTGTCTCAAAAAAGTGCAGTGTCTGACAACACGGCGAGATAAGAACAGCTGGAGAAATACTCGTGCTTCACACACGTCCCCTCGGCTGTCACGCCAGAGTATTTTATTATTATTTCTTTTTATAATTATACACGGCAAGAAATTCATTTTCGTTCAATTGTACGTGCATAATTTAGTGAGTATGGAAAAATGAGCCACGTTACGGCATCGCTTATTTTTACTTTGTTAAATTTATCCACACAAATTGTCATCCATTTTATTTAGTTCATATCTACCTTTAGTCTCAATATCTTTCTTTTTTTTTGCTGCATTCAGAATCGGTCATTTCTCAGGCAGACGGTGGTTCAGAAGACAGGTTGGTTGATGATCAGGTTCCTGTTAATGTGAAATTAACATCTGTTTCTAATGAATTCTAATTAATGTAATGTGTGAATGAGCTTTAAGGTGCTGTTGTAAATGACATTCCCCCCAATCCTGTGAGCGTCATGCACATGTTTCCATGTACACGTTGACCCTCTTCTTGTGGATCGCATCACATCCAATTTAACCTGTAATCAGTAAATTCTCTTAGTTTAGATCAAATAAATAATTACCAGCAATCAACGTCATTACAGCTTGTATGTGAAAATACAGCAGTTCCGTCATCGTTAAAGTGAGGCTCGTACATGTCGTCGGTGTTTTGCTGCACCTAAGAGCGTGCCCACGTACACGCAAACATCCGGTCTCAGCAGAGTTTTCAAAGCTGGTAGATTGTGGTTTGCATTGTTTGCATAAGTGAAGATGTTCAGTGTAGTGAGCTGTGACATTGTAGATGTGTAGGGGGAAGAGATGTGTGTGTGTATATATATATATAGAGAGAGAGAGGTGTATAGATTTATTTATGTTTGTTCGGATAAACACACCAAGTCTGATTTTCGTGTGTGTAGATAGATAGATATAGATATATGCATGCTATTGTATTTTTATTTATTTGTGTATCTGAACCCCTTTATATCACTTTCTTCATTAAGAACTTTGCTGGTAGCTTGTCTTGAGTCCGAGGCAGGTGTTGGCACACTGTTAACATGCTTTACTTCAGAGTATATAATGGGATCCGACCGATATGCCGTCATTGATTAGCTAATGGAGTTGATGTACTCGATTAATCCAGCGGCCCCTCGTTTCTACCTGTTGTAGCACAAGTGCTAACGAGAGCCGACTTGTTTCACCATCAAAACGTGTGTAAACGAGTCAAATAATCAATTTAAGTTTCCGTAGCAAGTGATAGAAGATCAGCCGATGTATTTTTGTTGATTTATTGTGATGTATAATGATGAAAAGAAAGCTCTTCTGTAACTTGAGTGTCTCTCTCTTGTTTTTCTGCGCAGGTGTTGAGAAGATCTTTGAGTTGTTAATTGGGACAAGAATCGTAGAGAACCTTAGTCAATTTAAAGGTAATTACGCCTTTTATTAATTAAGATTTCCTTCACTGTGCTACATGACTGCTATGATGACGTTTTAAGAAGAAATACACCCAACCCGGTTAATTAGATTTGATCCGATGATCGGATTGGGCTTAATCACTGAACTGGACTGTAGTTTTAAGTTGAACTACCCAAAAAATTTCAGTCATGATGTCTCATTTGTGATTTTTGTAACCTTTTTAATTTCCAGATGATTTATTTCATAAACTGAACTTTTTTTTTTATCCTTGCTGCTGCTGATTCCAGATATGGGGGAAAATGATGTCTTTATCACATTATACTAGTCATCTGTTATTGAACACGGTCCCATCTGACTCTTAATACATCTGATATTATATGAATATCTACATTTTTATTTTGCATCTATTGATTTCCCCAAAATCATAAATCAGTGTTGAAAACAATAAAAAAAAGGAAAATATAATTCGCTGAACATTTACTTTATCAGCATCTCACAATTAATTTGTATCCATTTCAGCACATTTATATTACATCACTTGTATATTATCAAAAATGTGTTGGTTTTTCCCCCATTAAACGATTAGGTAATCTAGTACCATAAGTGCTCTTGAAGATTGTCATTTACAATGCCATTTTTGCATTGTTATTTATTTTTTAACTTGCCATGTCTATTGCCACAAACCCCACTATTAAAGCATATTATGATATAAAAAACAAGAACTTTTATTAATAATATGGGGGAGATAAATGAATAAATTATAATTCTGTTGTATTGCCACAATGTTTTTTTTGTGGTTGGTGAGCTGGGGAATGTGCTGTGGGACACTGGCTTATAGATGAACACAGTCTCTGGCCGTCTGTGCTACTGCATTAGTGTCACTTCAGAATATCCAGATATTGTTTACATTTTCTGTACAGAGGATAAGCGTTTATTGTTTCTTGAACTCATGATTTGAAAAAATACACACATTGTTTCCGGATTATTATAACAATATCATAACATGTTCATAAAAGCCATTTCCATTCCTAGCATCTATAATTTTTTATTATTATTTTTTCCTTTTGGATCCACAGATTATAAGACTGCAAGTGTGTCAAATTGGTCATATGATGAAAATTGTCTTTTCTGCTGCTTAAGACGAGAGAAAGTGAAGGTAGTTTCTTTTTGTTTCTTTGTTTCTTCCTTTCATTATTAAGCTGTTCAGTGATTATGGGGCCCCCGCCCCCCCAATACAAGAGTATGACTGTGTTAACACCATCCATTAAAACAAGATTTTATTTGTCTTGCGGCCTCAGTTGTGCTTTCTAACAAGATGAGATTGGAGGAAAGCGGTGATCTTTTGCAGGTGCGCATATTAAATAGACGTGTCGTTCATTTTTAACCAACAGGAACATGTAATTGCACTCACTAACAAATTTGTGGAAAGTGGAGGCAAACCTTTACTTGGCAAGGATCAGAGTAATATCAGCAGACTTGAGTGGCAAGTAGAAGAATTCCTCAATGCGGTCTTGCACAGGAAAGGTAAGTCCGGCTCGGATCATATACACTATACTTAATGTTTACTTTTTACTTGACTTTAAATAAATAAATAAATAAATGATCGTGTATATAAATAAGTGTAGGTGTGGTAAATTTGACTGCTTATTTCTTAGAATACAAACCACGGATCCCGGATCCTCACATCCCCGTGGTGGCTTGTGATGCCATGCGACAAATGATCAATCTCTTAGTGGTGCATTATACCTCAAAAAGCAACTCTCAGGACTCACCTCAGCACAATGGCGTGGACCAAAGCCTGCTGAAAACCCATTCCGTCACAGCACCGCTCGCCGCTTCTACACCTACAACTGCTGCTTCTACACAGGATCCTAAACTCCCCATGGAAGACCAAGATGCACCTCTTGACCTTTCAGTCAAGAAAGTCAGACCAGAAGTCAGTGACCAAGGTATGATCCTGGGTCGTACATTTTGGATAACGGACTTGCCGTTTTATATATATATATATATATTCTTTGTGCCTTTGTAATATCATCTCAGTATTTATATGCATGTCTTCTCAGATGTGGTTTTGGATCTTTCACTCAAGAAGAATCGTAATGCAGACAGCATGCTCAGAAGCCCTCGTGTAAATTTGACGCCGTCAGTTGTTCGAAGGTTAGACACGTGTTGCTTTTTTTCCCTTCTTTTTTCTTTTCTTTCCACATATTCAAACATGGTTAAATATTAGGGATTGAGAGTGTGTGTCTGTGAATCAAAATTTAAGCCTCGGAGATCCCAATCTGCACAAGGTTAAAATGTATCGAGCACAAGCTGGTCACATACAGTACATGTCCTCCTTGACTTGCCCACATTGTGGGATGGTCTCAGAAAAACCTCCACTTTGGGCATTTATAATGATCCCAAAGCTTTTTCTCTTTTGTATTCTCCCAAAATTGATTTGCATTTGTTAATTACTCATTTCTTTTCTTCTAGGAAATCCTCTGCTTCCGTTTTTGCTAAAGGAAGAGATCTTCAGCCATCGTCTTCATTACAACAGTTCATGTCCAAGCTCTGTTTGAACCACCAGCGGCAGATCGTTGATGCGTTTGGATTCTTGCAAAATGAAGTAAAGGCCGTGGCTTCCTCCAGCGACGGGGACGTTACGAGCCCATCGATCCTAGAAAACCCAATAAGCTTGGAATGTGCAGAAGAAATGTCGCAGAATCAAAATCAAGGTGTGGATGAAACCTTGCAGATCGCAAGAGTCACTGACGGAGGCCAGGCTGTTCCAAAAAATGAAGTGTCTCCTTCAGAACCGCCCCTGGAAACTGACGGGCCATTGATTGCATCAATCAAGAGCGGATCATGTGCAGATCTTGGTCAGACGGATACTGGAGTTAATGAATGTGATGATGCGAGTGTTGGATGTACAAACATTCAGCCCAAGTGTTCTAGTCTAACGATTGTCAATAACAACCTCGGGAACCTTAAAGCCAAAAGGTTGTCCGAGGTAGGCTCTGTCAATCAGCAAGCCAGTACTGACACTTTAGAGCAGGACCCATGTGCTTCTGACCTGCAGTTACACACATTAAGCATTGATAATGATACTGGTGTCATTTCTTCATGTTCTACAACGAATGGACCTGCTGATCCTAAATGCCTTTCGGTATGTAGCAATGATTCTCCTGCTAAACCCGGCTCATTCCAAAGGCCCACGAATGCCATTTTACCGGAATCTACAAGAACGGCCAAGAAAAGTAGCAAAGGCTCGCATTCCCGATCCAGGCCTGGTCCTGTAAGTAACATTATAAACGATCCTGACAATAAATACGACATTGTCTATGTAGGAAAACCAATTACCGAATGTAAGCTCCAATCGGAGAACCGTATGCTTCCAAGGAAAACGGCTAGGAAAAGCACAAGAGGACATTTGTCCGTTGGCGATTGCTGGGAGATTAAAACCGTGCGAACGCTCGCGCGCAAGCCGGCTCCTGGGAATTATCCTGTTCCCATGCCCGAGTTTACCACCCCAAAGCAAGGAACGATCACCCCGAAGCAGGATCTCTCGAAGCCTGATGGTTTACCTGCCATGACTGTACCTTTTACTGGGGATTGCATGGAAACGGTGATGAACAAAAACCCGTCCGATCAATCGGTGGTGACGGAAATACCCGGAGACGTGGTGGAAATAGCCAGCGAGGATTTAATCGTGGAACCTAGTCACACGGGTCAAACCCGGCCCAAAAAATCAACTCCCTCCCTACTCGAAGACGAGCTATATGATGTTCCATTGGTGCAGCGGGACCGTCTGAGCATGCACGAGCTTTCGGACGGTAGCGAAGGAACGCCCATAACTACAGCGGAAAACGAAGCGACTAGAAGGTTCGACGTTACAGCGAAAGAAACCCTTGGCGTTCCTGCGTCGAGTGAGGCATTCGGTCAGTCGGAAACGGGGGTAGAGGGAGAAAATGTGGCCGCAGAGAATTTGCTTAACGGAGTCTCGTCAAGCGAAGAAAACGACGCGGTTGAAGGTTCGAGCGCAGGAAGTGATTCAAAAAATCGAAATGCTGCTAAAAGGGACCTCCAAACAAAGTCTCCAGAACCGGTAAATACCTGCACAGGTAACGCCACAACCTCGGCACGTGGATCTGAAGCAAACGTCAAAGCGGTGGATTTTCCGAAACCGGATGAAGGAGTGTCCGATTTAGTGGTTGCAGAAACGACTCCTAAAGAACAACTTGGTGCGTCAGAAAATTCCGGTGTGAGGAAAAGCGCTGCAAAACATTCCGTCCCTTCAGATAGGTGCTTGCGAAGCGGCGTCTCCAAATGCACGCCCGAACAAGCGACCGTCTCCGGCCAGACAAAGCCGTCAGATAACTGTGAAAAAAATAATGTCCCTAAAGCGAATCAATCCTGTATCTCGAACCCTCTGGAGGAAGACGTGTCCTGCCAGGGCAACCAAAATAATGCAGATTCAGAGAAGTCTCAGAAGTCCCCGGCGATGCACATCAACGCTATCGGTAACGAAGTACACAAGCAAAAGCTATCGACGGTGAAAGCAAAAGAGTCTGATGAGGAGCACACGGTCCGAGATGGCTCGAACCCATCGGACGAGCTTAAAGCACAATGTGTGGTAAATGACGCGCCTCAGCATGAGGTTCCTCCTCCTCCTCCTCATGAGAGCGGTCCATCTCCTGATCTCGACAGCCCCGGGAAATCCGTCAAGGTTTCCGAAAGAATGCCGCTTCGAAGCAGAAACGGTCAAAGTGATCATTCTGTTAGCAATGACTCATGTTCGCCTAGCAAAAATACCCCTTTAACTCCGGAAAGAATGCCTTTGAGAAGCAGGCATAGCAGTAGCGTTAATCCGCCGGTGGATGCAGATTCTTGCACGGATTCTCCCAGTAAAGGCCCTTTAGAGAAGCCCGGACGAATGCCTTTGAGAAGCAGGAGTAGTGAGCAGACCGCTGGCAGAGATTCCTGCGCTTCAAATGCGAGCAGTTTAGACGGTGTCCCTCGCATGCCTTTGAGAAGCAGGAACGGTCACCCGGTCCGCGAAGGTTCCTCTGATCCAAACACTTCAGGCCCCATCAATGAACAACCAAGTTCTGAGGACGGTGACGTTCCCAGTAAGAAATTGACGAACGCTGGACACATGCCTCTAAGGAGTGGAAGTGTGACGGCCGAACAGGCGTCCAGTTGCAGTTCCTCCAGTTCGGATCCCGGGAGCGTTTCCGAAAGCCCCGGACGCATGTCCTTGCGAAGGGGCGCTGCCGAAAAGCAGGAATGTTTATCGTCACCCCCCAAAATGAAAAAGCTTTCTCCAAGACAAAAGAAGTGCGGGACGTCTGTACTGTCTTTAGTAACGAAGAGCGCGCTCAACAATAACCACGAACCTTTCTCTCCTATGTCGTTTACTTCCTTTAACCCGCCTACCGCCACTCCTCCAATCCCAAGTCCGTGCAAGTTTTTAGAGGCTTTAAACGGAGAAGCGAACCAACATTTAATTTCAGAGCTGAACATCAAATTCGACAAGATGCAGAAAGGATGGGTTCAACTGGACAAAGAGGGTCCGCCCGCGCCCAAGCCGAAAAACAAGGCGGACCGGCTGAAGGAAATCTGGAAAAGCAAGCGACGAATTCGGAAGCCACGATCGTTAGAGCAGCAGAAATTCTCTCCCGTGCAAATGTTGTTCATGAAATCGTTCGACATCCAGAATATCTGTCGCTGGTTTCTGCAGTCGACGGAAACCAAATCCCTCGTTATCGTCAAGAAGGTGAACACGCGCCTTCCGTCCGACACGCCTTTCGGTTTCCAAACCCTGCCTTCGGCGCCGGAGTCTTCCGACGCCATTTTCCCGAGCCTGCAGGCCGAGCGCTTAAAAAAGCACCTGAAGAAGTTCGCCATCGCATCCCCGGTGAAAAGCAACCCGAAGAACAAAAGGCTCATTGCTAAAGCGTTAGCACACGGTATGTCCAAGGGCAAGGAAAAGCAAGAACCCCGAACGGCCACACGGATCTCTTCGAAACCCCAGAGCTCTGGCGTAATGCAGGCGCAGTCCCTCGAGAGCCACGGCAAGGCTGTTGCTGTGAGTGCGAAGAATCTGGCCGGCGCAAAAAACCCAGCGAGTGCTCGAATTCTGCGGAAATACTCCAACATGCGCGAGAAGAAACAAGTCCACCAGAACACGCTGAAGAATTTAAAGCGGCCGGTGGAAGAGGTACGCAACAGCCAATCCACGACTAAAGAGAAACTGGATAGCAGGAGACAAAAATCGGTCACCGCCAAGAAACGGCTGGCCAGAAAAGTAAAAAGGCCCATGAAGGAGAAAATCCCCAAAGGTGGTGCTAGAGGATCGAGCGAGATTAAGGATGGGCCTTCTCCAAAGAGGGTGCTTCCCAGGACGTTAAAGTCCACTCGCGTGACCACTCCTAAAAGTAAAAAAGAAATGGCGGGGAAAACGGAGAAGTCGCCGCAAGGGAAAACGGACAAGAAATCTCCCCTGCATAAAGGTTGTGAGAGTTTACTGTCTTCAGCACAGATTATGGACATGAAGCCTCTGCTATCAGAAGAGCAGGTTCTCACAAGGTCTCAAAGAAAGATGGAAGCCACTCTTGCACAAACAACAGGATCTCCAAAAAACTCTACGAAACGAGGCATGGAAACCCTGGCGACGTTGGCGAAACGGACACGGACGTCCAAGTGACGAAGGACGGACAGATAAAGGACGAAGGCGTTTCCAAATGTGAGAGTTGTTTCTATTCTAGGAAGACGGTTTGCACAGCTTCACTGTTAAGAAGCATTAAAAAATGGGTGACTTCCTTCCTCTTGTGTTTTTTTTTTTTGTTTGTTTGTTTGTTAGTTTTTTTGGGTGCAGATCCACAAACTGGGTTGAAATTCACCATGACATTCACACCCAAATGTTCACTGTCCTATAGTAAACATTTCTGATTAGCATTAGCACTAGATTGCATTAGCATTGTCACTAGATGTTTAGTGTTTGTGCACTTACCACTGCAAAGCTACAGTCAAAAAATGGAAACGGCGCCCTGGTTTATAAGAAATGGCTCCCCGATTTTTAATTGGTTGGTTTTTGTGACCTTGAAAATGTGCCTTATTTAGAAACGGACCATTCCTTAAAACGTGGAATATTCTAGACTGCGCGTGTCATTTTCCTGATGCCCAAGGTACATCTGATCCGTTTCCTACAGCCACCATACTAATTACTTCTTTATTAGGCCTGCTTTACAATATTTCTTAGTTAGGGAAGTTAATCCAGACACAAGGAGCATTAAACCTTTCTTTCTTTCCTCCCCCGAATGCATGATCGTTCAACAATGGTCCATTTCGTTATTGCCGTTTCTACCCGTTACATGTTGCCTTAATTGTTTGCCTCATTATTTCACATTTTGCTTAAAATTGAAACTGTACAATTGTTTTTTTTTTTGTTTTTTTTTTTTCCCCATTTCATTAGAGCTTTAATATAACTAACTATAACTTATGAATAATCAGGTCAGTGGCTTGTCCTAATGGAAATACTTTATTTTGTTTGCTCAGTTAATAGTCTTTTCTGTTTACTGGAAAGGGTTTAGCTAATATTTGGAATTTTTTTTGTTTTGTCTTTGTGTGTTCGTTTCGTTCAATGTTTGTGCTGCTGGTCTCGCAGGGCCGAAGAGTCTGGAGTCGTTACAAATTGTGAATCTATTCATGAAGTTTTGTTTGCAGTTGAATGGTTGTGATTTTCTCGATTCCCAACCATATTATTATAACTTCTGAGGGGGAGGGGGGAGGGGGGGGGGGGGGGTCGGGGATCCAGTACTTTCTTTTGCATCTCTGATTTTGAAGTCTCTATGCATGCAAGGTGATGTGCCTCAGAGGATCGTGCATCTTGAAAAAGGTTTTATATATATATATATATATATATATATATATATATATATATATATTATATATATATATATATAATATATATATATATATATATATATATATATATATATATATATATATATATATATATATATATATAATATATATATATATATATATATATATATATATATATATACACACACACACCACACCCAGATACTTTTGACCAAAATGAAAAATGTGATGACTGATATTTGAAGGCTAATGTCCATTATTTTCACTTTTGGATGGACAGTTTTTGCTTTGAATGCTGGAACCGGTCTTCATTGGACTGAATGAACCTTTTAATTGTGTACAATTTGGGGGGGTGGGGGAACTATGAAAAAAAAAAATGATCATGTTTTGCCATTAGTGAAATTATTTACTCGAATTAATAGGATTAAATGTAATTTTGTATTTTGGGAAAGTATTTGGTGGAGGAGTTTGTTGGCTTTTTTTTTTTTTTTTTTTTTTTTTTTTTTGAAAGCACAATTGTATTTTCTCTCTCTTCCTTTTTGATGTTGAGTAATATCTTGTAAATGCAAAGGTATATTGCTTGAGTTTTAATTGATATTTAATGTTACCACGGGTTTCATTTGTCAATTTGATTTACCCACCAAATACCAGACTTGAATATTTTACTTTACTATTGATATTTATAGCTGTGTTTTTTTTTTTTTTTTGTATGTTCGTTTGAAAAGAGAGCACATGTGTATTTGTGTAATGTTAAGTTCCTGCTAAAACTGGTATAAATTCAAGTTTGAATTCAACTGTTGCCTTGTTCAGACACACACACACACACACACACTGCTTATACACTAATTGGCCACTATAATCAAAGCACTTGCTTAATATTGTGTAGCTTAAAACAATAGTTGTATTGCCAATACATCCCTGACCTGTCAAGGCATCGACTACAATCTGTCATTTATGTATGTATTTAATTGGGACAATACTAATTTATCATGTTGCCCGCTTGACAGATTGTACAAAGGTAGCCTAAAAGTCCCAATGCCACATTATTTCACACAAACATCAAATAACAATTTAAATCATCATTGCAAATTTAATTTTACTTTTAACCATTTCTTTAATTTCTACTTAAATATTGCAGGATTTTTTTAATTTATAATAGATATTATGAAATTATAAATGATGGTTACCATGAAGTTGCGAAACCATTTTGTAGCTCACTGAACTGAATGTTTAGATTCCCTCCGGTCTATATTTCTATATCTCGAAATATCAT
Source organism: Kryptopterus vitreolus (assembly GCA_030449085.1). Lineage (NCBI taxonomy): Eukaryota > Metazoa > Chordata > Actinopteri > Siluriformes > Siluridae > Kryptopterus > Kryptopterus vitreolus. The sequence continues at coordinate 5,510,895 of JACRUU010000028.1, read as the reverse complement.
AATTTATTTAATCACACAGAAAAAACTGTTAGTAGATCAATTTCTTATCTGGTTAATCTGATTTAGCATTATTACTTGGTGTTTTACTGGCAGTAGAATGTGAGCACATTTTTCTGATTTCCTCGTAGAAACAGGACAGGGCAGTGAAGTCCAAAGCTCAGAGTGTCCAGCCAGGCCATATAGAGAGAACTGGGACAGTCGCGTTGAGGAACAGGTAGAGAACTGAGAGACACAAACAGATTAGACATTGGAGTAATGACCAATAGAATCATGATTTCAAACCTTGTTATATAAACGCTCTATATATAAACACTATAACTGAAAACCTGGACGTTGATGTTTATTCAAATACACATATTGAATGGTTGCGGCTACCAGACGGAATGGGATGAGTATTTTGGAATCTGCTGATCTCCTGGGATTTGCAAATAGGCTGTAGCATTTACAATGCCTAGTGCAAAAAAAAAAAAACATTCAGAAATTCCGAGAGAAAATGATGTGGGTGTTTATAGAAGCCTGTTTCTGCCACTGGATTTTAAAAAAAAGGCTGCTTTTCATCTTTATTCTTCCATTTTCCGAATTTCATGAAACAAATCAGGGATGGAAATCGGATCTTGTTTATAAAATTAAAATGATACCCAACCCTATTTATGATTTGGTTAGTAAGGGATTTTCAACCTGAGAACCCTCTGTACGTAGAAGTTATTCACACTATTTCATGTAAATGTTAGATGTGATTGTATTTGATATTCCCAAGAGATCAGCAGTAACAAACATGTCCTGACGAGATATCACCACTCCCCACCTCGTTTTAATGTTAACATTGCCTGCAGCTTTTGTTCTGTATCTGCATGTTTTTAGATGCACTGTTCTGCTTTCACACTGGCAACCGATTGAATAATCGCATAAGTGAGCAGGTGTTCGTAATAAGGTGTAGGGTGAGATTATACTATAGGTTGGGGTTTTTACTCACACCAATATCAGAGCAGCATGATTGGAGTTCCTTCTAATGATCTCGTTCAGTCTCACCTTTCTCTCTGACTAAAAGAAAGAAAAGAAAAAAAAAAAATATATATATATATATATATATATATATATATATATATATATATATATATATATATATATAGGCGATATTTTCTCACGTTTGAAGACCCCTGCTTGAAGAGGCCAACCAGGTTCAACAGGGGAAGGAACCTCATTTTTGTGTGTGTGTGTGTGTGTGTGTGTGTGTGTGTGTGTGTGTTTGTAAAACAGAGGGTTTAAGCAGGCAACACCAGATGCTTGAATGTGTTTCAGACACACCTTAAGCCTGAACGCATCCATCTGTTTATCTGAAACTTTCCATGGACAGGAAGTCTTTTGACGCTGCTCTGACTCCTCTCTCTGCTGCTCCTCTCTGAACCTGAACGAGGCAACAGAGCCTTCAAATCGCTTCCAGCTGCAAAAATAGAAAACCCATTTAGTACATTTACATTTGGCGGACGCCCTTATCCAGAGCGACTTACAACTGAGCAATTGAGGGTTAAGGGCTTTGCTCAAAGGCCTACTAATGGCAGTTTGATGGTAGTTGGGTTTGAACCCGTGATCTTCCGGTCCATAGTCCAACACCTTAACCACTGGGCTACCACCTCCCTGTACTAATGACCTGGTACTTCTAGGAATGAAGTCATGCATGTCTGTGGAAAAATTCTTCAGAGGTGATGAGATGTAGAATGATGTGTCTTGCTAAAGTATTCCTACTTTTTGAATGAAGGCAGCCTTTCCGTATCCGTCATTACGATGACATCATGGACATCCAAACGAAACCGTCGTAGTAAAGCCATCATTCTGCGAAAAAAGATCAATTATTTGACAAGAAACAAATGCACACTTTTTGACACTCGTAAATGTACATAAATGTACTCTTTGCGCTCATGCTCCATGTTCTTCTGCTCCCCTACGACAAAAACCCGAATTTTACTTCTTCTCCAGCGCTTTCGTCTAGTCAATAGATATGGAATTAAGAGAGTCAGACCTGAAAGGATAGTAAAGGTAAAAAAAAACTATGAATAATTCTTTAAAGGACCATTATTACTATTGCTCCATTTTTATGATCATGGCGTGTATTTAGCAGTATTATTTTACCGCCATCATCGGAGATCCAGTACACGTCAATGGGTTTTTGCACTTGTTTGTCCTGAAAAACTGTTCGGATCTCGTCGTCAATAATCCGGTTTGATTTTTCATCATCTTGGGCAGGGGGAAGAGAAATATATAGATGTATATCATGGAAATTTCATTTTTTGTGTTAGAAACAAGTGAAAATAAAAAATACAAGTTCTATCCCCCCTCCCCCAAACACACACACACACACACACACACCTGATTCTGTTTCTGAATTCTGACTCTGCCCGGACTCGATAGTCTCGTCAGCTTCAAATGCGAGGTTGTCTGTCAAATAAAACAAAAACAAAAGAATAGTCCTTGTTCTCTAATCGTGTACAAACAACAACAAAAACAATATAGCTGTGAGCAGCGACGACGGGCACAAGCTACGTGCCATTGCTGCCCATGTGCACCAGATAAACAGAGGCTTGGGCCCGTCATGGATAATATGGAAATAAACAGAAAAATGGAAAAGAGAAAATAAAAATAGATAACAATGCCAATTTATAAAAATTAAGGAATGAAATAAAAGATAAACCCCCCTAAAAAAAAGATGTGCTGTTGTCTGCTCCAGTGGCTCAGTGGGATAAACGTCTGTACCTGTAAAAGGTGTGAACCTCAGTTCGTATCTGTATCAGGTATGGAAACGTGCTGGAATTGGGTGGGAATAAAAAAAAAAAAAAAGAAAAATATCACTCTGAATTCCAGCACTGATAAAAGATAAAAGACTTCCTGAGCCTCTGAAACAGACACAAATATTTAGTATTTTTATTTAATATTTACAAGAACAAATAATGTTGATTATTTCAGATAAAACTTGTGTGTTTAAAATAAGTATTTTTGTAAAAAGGCTGTTTATCCAGGTTGCTTTATGTCTTTCCTGGTGGCGCTGTTGGTTTGTTCCATGTGGTGTTTGGGGTGCGAGAGGTTCTGAGTTCGAACCCTGTGTATGTTTATTATTTGGATCGCTTCTCAGATTCAGAAAATAAGTATTTTAAAAAATGGACTCGTGTTCAGGTCTGTATTTGTGGCTCAAATGACTCACTATTGATTTCAGTGTGTTGAATTTAATTTCCTTAAGTTAAGTTTGTTTATGAAGACATGATGCTCAAAAAAAACAACTCTTTAAAAGTAAAGAACATTTTTTTTGTGGTTTCAAAAAGTGACACATTTCCTCCTACCAGTTGGTAGCGCTATAACCGACACTCATATATCAATATCAGCTGGTGAGTCTTAACATAATCCAATGCTGCCATGTAGCTCGCTTACTGCACGCTGAAGTTATGAACTGCTTACTGTTTCATTATATTCGCCATAACTTTACGGCCTCACCACGGCTGAACCGTTTAAGATAACAAAATTCCCTCCGCAGTCTTGCATCATCAGTCCGTTGCGATCATATTGGGCCTGGTTTGGTGGCGGTTGTGTAAATTTCCTCGGACTAGTGTTGCACATTCTCTTCCTGTGCATCAGAACCCATGACCCATTTCACAGTGTGGAAGTTGTTCAGTTTAATGAGCTCTACCGAAATTGTATAATTCTATATGCAAGTGTGCACAAGATATACAGCTACTGGTATATCCATTGTGTCCCACGCCCAGGGCTTAGACTCACTGACGTCCTAATGGCCACAGGTTCCAATCAGACTGGTAAATAAAAACCAAAACTTGTGCACGTTAAGACACCCAAAAAATGCCCGAAAGGTTGAAATAAATAAATACTGCTAAGGAAAACAAAATTGTCCTGCGCACTGCAGTGCTTGGGCCCAAATTATTCTAAGGAAAACAAGATTGTCCTGCGCACTGCAGTGCTTGGGCCCGAATAATAATGGTTACCTGCAGACTCGAACTCTTCTGCAATATCAAGTCCGTCCATCATTTTCAGAACACACACGCCGTAGTTAAAATCAAACGTATCGCTGGAAAGGAAAATTTGATCAGCAGTATGGATTTCAACTTTTATTATTCCAAATGAAATAAACCCAGTAAACATTACTAAGTGCAAATTCCACTCACTATATGGTGTTAACATAATCCTCCAAGTGATGAGGACTGCACTCCTTCCAGTTATTCTTAAACCCCATCACCAATGTATTAGGCTTGAGTTTTCCCAAACCAGAGGCCTTTAATGGATCATTATTTAGAATGATAATAATAAATAAATAAATATATGCACTGTGATAAAAAGTAAATTAGTAAAATCCGCCTTACCTGCACGAGCTGCCGACTTCCTTCTCTCAAACTGTTGGCTTTGAAAGGAGTGTAAAAAGCACGGACCTTCCTTTTATTCAACCATTTTATTAACCGCTCTATATTGGCTTGGGATGTGGCAGACTTATTCTCATCCTAAAGAGAGAGAAAAAAAAAAACGCCCAGCAACCCGTTATTATTTATTTATTTGTCTGTTTGTTTATTTATTGAACCTGCTTGTAAATAGAGATTTGCTAATAAATCTCCATATCTATCCATTAGTGTAAAGCTGCTTTATGGCAACGTCTATTGTTAACAGAGATACCATGAGAATGTTTCCACAGATCATAAGGCTGACATTCTTAGTGATCGAACCCACAAAGTCCACTAGAGCCGGACGCAAGTTTGGAGGACCGCTCAAAACCAAACACTGTGGTCTGAAGGAAAGACACACACACACACATCATTATATTTCTTTACCATTATGAATCACACAACAAAAGTAAAAACAAGGGACGGGTTTCATCTTTACCGGAAATTCTTGACATGGTCTTCTACAGTAGCAAGGGAGACCGAATAGGACAGGGCCATGTTGTAAGTACCGGCCTGGACAGACGAGCCCCAGTTAACCTCTGGGAAAACACACGACTTTAAAACGTCTTAAAATGTATTTTTAAACGAAACCCCGCTGTTGATCTGAATGTTAGTAAAAGTGCGACGTACGTGGTTTCTTGTACATAACATAACCGAATAAAAAGATGATGATGCCAAAGGTGATAAGGGCAGCCCACCAGGTGAGCAGGAACATCAGCACCACAGAGATAACAGCTCCAAACAGAGCGGTCCAGCGACTGTAGTATTTGAAAGTCGGCCTCCACCCTGTGAGGGGCAGCAACGAAAGTTTCGCAGTGAGAAATGACATCACGAAATAAGCATTTACCTGCTTTCCTGTGGCGAAGGGATGGAAATCCCTGTGCCTATCTCAGGCGTCTATGGGCATTAAGGCAGGATACACCCTGGATGGAATGCCAACCCATCACAGGACACACACTCACACACACAATCACACACATTCATACACTAGGGACAATTTTCCAAGGTGCCAATCAACCTACCGTGTATGTTTTTGGACCGGGGAGGAAACCGGAGAAGCCGGAGAAAAACCTCTTGAGGCACGGGGAGAACATGCAATCAACCCCTGACCCTGGAGGTGTGAGGCGAACGTGCTAACCACTAAACCACCTTGCCTCCATGAATGAATATATATATATATATATACATACTTATAGATAAAAACTTTTCTGTAAACGTTGGCTTCCAAATCTACTTATTATTAACTGTATCATTATATTGCTGCTATTATATCCTTAACCTTCATTTGGTTATCTATACTGTGCTTTCTTTACGTGGGGGTTTAAAACAGTCGGATATGGTTACGTACCTGGCGAGTTGATGATGGAGGCATGGAAGCAGCTGAAGTTGATGAGAGCGTATGAGCACAGGAAGAAATTAGATATAACAGGGGCGATGATGTTCAACTCGGCTGAAAATATAACATGGGCATAATTAAATATATAGTAGGGAGGGATGAAACTGCATGTAAGCGGTAAACGAAAACAGTCAGTGAATCGGTAATGAAACAATTATGCGAGCAATAATCCGTGTATTATTGACATTTTCCCTGGTGCATGGCTATCCATGGACTAAAAATGTTCAGTAATTAACAATAATGATTAACGGCAAAAATGTGGCATCATATTTTTTTTAACGAAACTCAAAAAAACGTTAATAACGTAATATATATATATATATATATATATAAAGATGGTGTCTACTTTTGAAACGTACCAATCAGAATGAAAGCCAAAGCGATGAAGTAGGTCAGAAGGTATGCGCGTAGTGGCTCGTTATTTTTCCCATACCCCTTTGCAAAGATGCCTATATATGGATAGATGTTGTCCCTGCATAGACACTAATAATACAGTGAGTATGTTTCATATTTTTTTTTGAACGGAAATATTTGCCGTGTCCGGCTGGTATTGGCTCTTACTTGGAAGACTTTAGGGGCCGAAACCAGGAAGGCAAGAGCTGACGATAAACTTGCTGCAAAAATACCGGCAGTGATGAGGGGCCCAAAACCTGACACCATACTGAGCACCTTAAATGTACATGAAAAAGACAGAGACCTGTCATTTTATATGCATATAACGTATGAGCTCTACATTTTAGCACATGTACTACTTTTTTCCAACTAATTCAATATGGATCGATCCCGGGGATGAGACGCGACTTGAATGTAATACACTGATACCTGAAAATTGTTGGCCAAGCCAAAGGAACAGGACTGGCTCTGCTCACACGTAGTAAAATTCCAACCTAGCTTGCATGCTAAACCCTCGCACGGCTCGGAGAAATTCACCGGCAAGCTGTCATTCAGGTTTCCGGAAGCATCGCGCAACACACACGCCCCTGAGAAAGTGTGTGTGTGTGTTGGTCAAAGATTCAATTCTGAGAAGCTAGTCGCTATGAATCCCATCATTAAACACTCACCTATAGTAGAAGTTATTGCTAAATAACTCAAAGTCGTCCAAAAGATGGCCAATAGTGTCCCTTTTGGGATAGCAGTCTCAGGATCCTGCGGGAAGACAAGCACAAACGTACAGACCGGGTTCAAGTAGGAGCTGCGTTAAAAACGTCGTTCACTATACCTTCAGATCTCCAGAGATATTGGCGCCGGCCAAGATACCAATTGCAGAAGGGAAAAAGATGGCAAACATCTGGAAGAAATCTCCTTGCGACTCTTCCCAGTCGGGATATAAGTTGTCCACGAATATGGCATCTGGGAAAGAATGCATCTCAAAATAATTCGCAAGCCAAACCTTTAAACAAACAACAACAACAAAAACTCTTACATCTGTAGTTGAAGAAGCCCATTGACTGCTTCTCTGGAGTGGCTGGTATTACAGTCCCCACAAAATAGTTCACGAAGGTCACGATCAGGACCAGGAAGAATACGATCTGAGCCTGGAAAATGTTGAGAAATGATAAAAAAAACAATCAAAATGCATTAAAAGTGTTGGATTGATGTGAAACGTTTACCTTTGACTCCCATTCCATTCCGGCCAAGGAGATCAGCAAAAGACACGTGACCGTGATTGCGCCTATTATACGCACATCATTGATTTCATCCACAATGACGGCGTCGTATTTCTGTGTTATGACAAGTCAGAAGGCCGACGTCACATATACCATAGCAAATACATTCCTTTTTTTTTTACACACACACACATATATATATATATATATATATATATATATATATATGTGTGTGTGTGTGTGTGTGTGTGTGTGTGCTTTTAGACTGGTACACATGGATGGGATTCCTTACAATCAGAATGTCTCGGACGGTTTCGGCAAACCCCACCGTGTTGAGCGCACAGCCAATTGCATTGGCGAAGGAGAACACCATACCAATGGGACCCCCCAATTCAGGACCCAACGTGCGTGAAATCATAAAGTAGGCTCCACCTGTAAGACAGTACATAATTGAGTAACAGTAATTCAAACGTGTTGAGGGGAGTTTGTTAACTCACCTGAGGAAACTCTGCCATTGGTGGAAATTGCAGACACTGACAATGAAGTGACCGACGTGACCAGGACGGACATGAGGATGATAACCCAAGTGGTAACTGCATCATAAATAGTTGTTTACATATATATATCTTTCATACATATTATTATGTCATCTACGAGAAATAGCTTTATTTCGTCTTACGTATTCCGGCCTGTGCCGTAATCCAAGGCAATCTCAGGAACAGGATTACTCCCCAGATATTCAGCATACAACGAACCTGCAAAAGCACGAGTGAACAAGAATGGCTCCGTCTACAGATATAATACCAAGGTTAATTTGGAAATGTAATACAGATTACAGATATTAAAAATGTTATACATCGTGTAACTTTTCAGTGACTTAAAGTAAAAGTAAAGTAAGTCGATGATTTTTTGATTCCTTTCATTTGTTCACTAGGTGGCGCTTCTAGTTCACATTCTAAGAAAACAAGTTTCAAACACTCGCAAAAAAGTAGGTTCTATTTTTTTTCTAAGTAAGTGTCATTTAATGACACTTTTTTTTAACTCAGTACCTGTAACAAATGACCGTTACATTCATTTTGTAATTCAATTGCGTCACGCCGTTACACGTAACTAGTTACTCCCCCAACACGGAATAATTTGATGAGGAATTGCAATCTTACACAGTGTCGGGGAGTAACTAGTTACCTGTAACGGCGTGACGCAATTTAATTACAAAATGAATGTAACAGTACTCCGTTACAGATACAGCGGAAAAAAAACCATGTAATTAAATTACTTACTTTTGAAAATGTTGATGATTACAAAAATTTGGCCCCCAAAAACCCCCCCCCCCACCCCCCCCCCCCCCCCCGCCCCCCCCCCCCCCCGCCCCCCCCCCACCCCACCCCCCCCCCCCCCACACACACACACACACGCACACACACATACACACTTTTCCACAAATGAGTGGACAAATGATTGTAATCTGTAACCTATTACATTTCCAAAGTAACCTTCCCAACACTGCATATAACATTAAAACATGTTACTATAACTATACAACAATAACACAATCAAAATTAGAAAAGAAAGAAAAGAAGTTAAACCCACATCACAACCCCCCCCTTACAAAACATTGTAAAGTATGATGAACAAGAATATTATAATGCTGATGTTATATGTCATGTCACCCTCACCATGACACCCGTGACCCAGCCAAAGCGGACTGGTTGGGTGTTTTTCCCTTCGGTAGCATTCTGCTGCTTCTCGTCCTGATCTTGGATCGCTGAGTTGCGTTCAGGTCTCACGTCTCCCATATTAGTATTCGATTCATAATCCTGCTTCTCCCACACACACACATATATATAAGTTACACAAAATGTCTCTCAACTTTATAAAACACATGTACTTGTTTGAATGTAGAAGACTGTGCATCTACAATACACATGTTGTTGTTGTTGTTGTTGTGCCATTTCAAATTACAACTATGAACTTGTTTGAATGCGCTGATATTATTTTGCTCCACAATACAACATTTAAAGTCCATTGTACAATGCACTGATGCTGTGTAGTTTCAAAAGATAACATATAAACATGTTTTAATGTAGGAAAAAAAAGGATACTTGGGTGTCTTAAGATACAAAACATACAATATATTGTTGTTGTGTCATCACTCATATTGCAAGCATATTGTATGTCTCCGGGCCCCTCATTCGGGATTCGTTTCATGAACCAGGCCCCCACGACATAACTAATAACAAACATTTCGAATTACAGGTTCAGCAGCACAACAAAGCAGAGGGAGTGTAATTGTGAGAGTAGTGAACAGTGAATGGCCCAATCGGAATAAATACAGGAGCTTTACTTACTTCGGAAACGTTGCGCAGAATCTCTAGCGACGGCCTGCAACGCCGTTGCTGTCGGACGGAGTTGGTGTAGAACTCCACATGAGGAACTGCATCCATGGTGCTATAAATGGATTGTCGTTGGCAAACCTGCCTGGGATTGTGACTCTCAGGTGCCTGTCTAAGGGTTTCCCATTGCATGCTGATGCTAATGTCACTTCCCCTTCCATTACCCTGAATTCCTCCAACAGGCATCGCCGCTTCCTGACTTGAGTACGGTCTTGGGCCCTCTTCGGTATAAGACGAGCGTCCTTCAGGCAAGTGGCTTACATCCATCTGCTTGTGCTTGGAGTGAAGATGCCCCATTTGATACTCTTCAAGATACGTCCACAAATAGGTTCAGTTGATATATAAGTATAAATATATATATATGCGGTCAGAAATCAAACGATTATCTTCGCAAGTCCTCCAATAGCACTATGAACATTTCAACGTCTCTTTCCTTTCACCCTTGCACGTAAGGCATTTTCTCCATTATGACCACATGAAGCACAAGGCCCTCAAGGCAACCCCCCCCGAACGTGTGTACATCATCACATGTGCCAACACATTATTCACCGCTGTGTGTCAGGACGAGATCCATTAGCGCAGTGTCCCTTCAGCTGATAAGCCCGCGTTGAATCTCGCAGTCGGGAAAAAAAAGATAAACGACGTTTAAAGCGACGTCTCTCTTTGGAAACACTAAAACACACTCTGTTGGGAGAAAAGAAATGGAGGAAGCAAACGAAAACGCATTCAGTGATTGAATCGTTTTTTATCCTCTTTGAATGGCGATCAGTTTGATTTATCTCGCGGTGCAAAAACAAAACAAAACAACGTAATGACGATAAGCTACGGAGGATAAACATGAACAAAATGTAGCTTAAGAATAAAAGAATGAAACGAGTGACTCCTAACTTATTTATTTATTAGCATTATTTATTGTAAAGATTTATAATAGTATAGTTTAATAAATACACTCCTCCCCTATATGTGTGTGTGTGTCTGTAATTTATGACCAGAAAAATGTCTTTTTTCCTTTTCTTTTCCTCTTTTAATACTATAATAGAATAAGATGATCAAGAAATAATACTTTATAAACGTGTAAAATAGCAACATTGGGATGAACGAATCACATTCAAGGGCTGAAACGCTATTAAACTATCTTTAAAGGCATTGTAACACTGCTTTTTATTTTTTATTTATTTTTTCCCCCCTGCATTTTCCTACACAGGAGCATTGTTGGTCATGGACGACTCTAAAGGAACCGGCCATCCCATAATAGTAAGGCAATTTTTCTAAGATTGTCCAATTCTTATTTTTAATCAGTCAATTAGCAAATGTATTAAAACCGCCAGTAGGTGGCAGCAAATCACTGCTAATAAGTAAATCATTGCGATTGGTCCCTCTTTTCGGCTGCTCCCCGTTAGGGGGCGCCAGAGCGCATCATTCTTCTCCACACCGCCTTGTTCCTCTAGCATCAAATGCTATGTTTGAAGAAATATAAACGTTTCCTTATACACAAGAATGTATATATAGGAAATATCTCTAAAAAGAATGACTTCCTGTCCTTATGGAGGACTTAATTGTGGTTCTGTTAAATTACTGTTCTGGCTCGCTGTAGTAAAACAAACAAGCAAACAAACACACAAACAAACAAAACCCAGCATTTGACCTGAAATTCATTAGGAATATTTGCAGCGCACGGGAAAATTCAACGAGTGCCGCACATTTGGACGTCTCTAATCAAACTCGCCTCTCTATATAAATATTGTATATTTTACACAATATTTTGATCTTTTTATATCCCACACTGCTTCCAACATCATTTAATCAAGGTTCAAACCAGAAATTAACATAAAAATGTACCATACCACCCCCGAAATGGTATATATTCTCAGTTTCAACATCCATTCATTCATTCATCTTCTACCGCTTTATCCGATCTTCCCTCGTCACGGGGAGTCTGTGTCTATCTCAGGCGTCTATGGGCATTAAGGCAGGATACACCCTGGATGGAATGCCAACCCATCTCAGGACACACACACACACACACACACACACACACACACACACACACACACACACACACACACACACACACACACACACACACATTCATACACTAGGAACAATTTTCCAAGGTGCCAATCAACCTACCGTGCATGTTTTTGGACCGGGGAGGAAACCAGAGAAAAACCCCCTGAGGCACGGGGAGAACATGCAAACTCCACACACACATGGCCGAGATGGGAATCGAACCCAGACCCTGGCGGTGTGAGGCGAATGTGCCAACCACTAAGCCACCGTGCCCCAGTTTCAACATTTGACATATTAAAATACAGGTTTATGTGATATGCAAATCATGTAATTATTATTATTTTTTTTAAATATACATTTCATCCAGAGTCCCAGCTCTTTTGGAATTAGGATTGTACACTCCTGTGAGAACATGACCTGCGAAACAAGCAAGAACACGAACGTTTCATTTCAAAAGCATTTTAATGACTTTGCACATATTTATAACAGATAGGCTAAAAGGCTACAGGTGCAGATCCATCCACATGAGGTCTGGGTCCAGTGTTTTACCTACGACCCAACAAAGCCCCAGAGGCAATATGGCATTATTCTGATTGTGCAATAATGATGATAAGGTATTGTTACAATAGTTATACTGACAGACTGCGCACTATTTTATTTATTTTTATATCAGGTAGCCAGAGAAAGTAGCGAAATGAGAACACACGGTGCTATAGCCAACAAGCAAGCATCTGTTTTTTTTTTTTTTTTTTTTTTGTTTTGTTTTTTCCTCTCTTTTTTTATTTATTTTTTTCTTTCCAGTCATGATTTCTCTAAAACCCACCCACCGAGTCTTTCCCGCCCTCGGAAATAACGTTTCTATACGTAACAAATAATCCCTTTTAGGAGTTACGATACATCTATTTTCATACTCTAAATAATCTTTAAACATACAATATATTGCAACTCAAGTACACGAAGGAAAACAAACCAAAAAAAAAAAAAAGATTTTTCTTAAAAAAATGTTTTTTTTTCTCGTCCTTGATAAAAGTATTCCTTCATAACCATTCACGTATCATTAACATATCAAACATTTCAGCAGGAAAAACAAACAAACAAACAAACGAAAGAAATAGCAAATATTAGCCACATTATCTTGTGGGGTAGCATTGAGACGCATTTGTTTCATACTAAGCTCTTTAATACAGAGAACTGCCCTGTACGGAAACTTATAATGGCTAATGCTTTTTATTAGTAAGGTAAATTCACCAGCAGGTTAACAACTCCACAGAGTCTACAGCACCACTGCCCTCCATCAGTAAACGCCTCACAAAACTGAGGGCAGATCCTACAAACGTCACACACTTACAAAACAAGATAGAGAGAGAGAGAGAGAGAGAGAGAGAGATCGAGAGAGATAGAGAGAAGGGTGGAGGGGGGAAACAAAAAAAAAAAAAAAAAAAAACCCAGCGAGACTTAATTGCACTAAAGCGGGTATACGGAACGAAAGCGAGTACAAAGAAAGAGGACGTGATAGGAGAAACGTAAGCTTATTAATCATAATAAATTGTCTTTGAGACTCAGGAATGGTTTTACAAATGAATGCTCAAAGCACCTCATTAACCTAAGAAACCGAAAATATTCCCAAAATTCGCTTCAAAGCGGAAAAAGAAAGAAGAAAAAAGAAAAAAAAGACCCTACTCAGAGGAGTCTCAGGCACCAAAATACAGTGTGGACTTTTGCCTCTGAGCCGCTGCGTGGTGTTCCACTTTTCAGGAAGAGAAGATGACGAGGAGGAGGAACAAACGGAAAAGGGGAACAGATGGGAACGCACTCTATTTCTTCTTGAAGAGGCTGAAGCGCTTCTCTTTGTCTTTCTCCCGCTTGCCCGGGCTGGACTCGGCACCCATGCTTACGGAGGAGGGCAAGGTCTGGGTGCGTCCTGAAGCGGGAGTGCTATGGCTGCTGATCTCCGAAGGGGTCTTGCATGAGATCGCTTGGATCCATGAGTTCATCTCCTCCTGAGGGAACAACGAGGTAAGGTAGAGAAAACAAGGTGACAAAAATAAATAAATAAATAAGTGTGTGTGTATAATCTTTTCTCACTGTCTGGACTGCAAACCCACCTCATCATAATATAAGACAAATGAGTCACAGCATTCTGTACATCCAAGTTAAATAAGCAATGTTATGGAAATGTTATT